>JANPWX010000419.1:1133672-1343468 GCA_024734555.1 Trochalopteron elliotii
CTCTGAACCATTGTTTGCTTTCTAGAATCTACAGTAATTAGCTGCTTATGCTTAGATCTTTTTTTATCATACAATGTTTCTCCTTTCAAGTAATTCTTCTCTCCCATTTATTTAAGAAGTCAACATGACTTCTAGCTTTGATCTCTTAGACTGCAATTGGACACAAAATGCTTTGTATTGCCATCTCTCATTTTTGCAATTTATAAAAATATAGCCTGAACTAAGTCTTGAAAAAGAAGTTTTTTATATAGCCTAACAGCTACATTCAAGATCTTAAAAGACCCACTAGCACAAATACTTACACCTAATTTTCATAAAATACTCAGTTTTGTTTTTATGACTTTTCACTTACTTTCTAGACACAGTAGCACAAGTTTAAAAACTAATTGACAGATAGTGATCATGATGCTCTCATTTCTGTGAAAAAGATAACATTGTCTTTTATGACACACTGTAGTTCTCAAAAGAGGGCTCAAGTGTTTACTACATGTGGAAAACATCCTGCCCTTCATTTACAGAGGGGATAGCTGGAGATGTAAAGGAGTGCTGTCTTCTGGCCCAGAAAACATCAGTCTGAGATTTTCTGTAGACATACACCAAAGAACCAGACTCTACTTTACTCAGGGTTAAAAGCTTACTTATTTTCTTGTTCTGAAGTTGGAGTCAGGAGCAGACAGGTTTTATTCTTTCTTGTTTGCTTTTCCTAGGGAAGACATTGAATCAAGGGAAACATCTGAGATGGGAGCCTGCAATCCCTGCTGTCTTCAGGTGTCACCCTGGTCCTCATATATTCATTGATGGTTACTGACTTTCAGTGATGAATCACTTAAGAATTTCAAGGAGCTTCTCTGAACTTCTGGTTCTATTGCACCAATGTGCAGAAACATTTCAGGCAAAAAGTAAGAAACATATACTACCTGGCAACTTTAGAAACAGAAAAGAAATAAATTTTTTACAAATGTCAACAACCTCAGCTGCCATTGGGAGGTCTTTTCAGATATTTTTAAAAGGAAAAGTAGAAGAAAAAGACAAAAAACTTGTATTTTTTCCTTTTTTATAAAGGCTTGAATAAATTCATATTAACTATTCACTAGGGAAATTTAAATTACTTTCCAAATAATTATTGGAGCCAAAAATCTTCATTTTCAAAGGAAGAATAACAGCTATTTAATGTTCACCTTATATGCAATGCTTTATAAAACTTTATTAATCTGACACTTAGGATAAAAAATCAAAGTAGAAAGTAAAATAAGTTTAAATTCTCTACTGGCTGTCCTCTAAACCTCTCAAACCCTTATACTCTCTGCATTAACTGAAGATTTGTTCTGCCAACAGCAGTGCTAACGTAACAGCTGCAGGCTGACAGTTCACATTAACTGTTGCAACTCGGAAGAGCGTGACCCCTGTCTTAGACGTCGCTTGTTCTATCTTATCAGACATAATGCAGACGAAAAAATTGTGCTACTGAGAAAATCCCAAGGACCAAAAGAGTCAGCAACAGCAAAAGTGCTAACCTACATTTTCAGTCAGCTTTACAGGAGGAGCAGAAACATAATATTCAACAACCATACAAATCCCAACTACTTCTGTGAACTTACTCAGCTGGAGAAGTGCTGAAGTGGCTGTCTTGCTGCAAAGAACTTGCCACACTTCTGCCTTCTGCTGGTCTATTCTCTCTCAAATGATACTTGATCAAGAGCTCACAGTGTAGCCTAGTAAACGCTATTTGTAGCCCACTAAACACTATTTGATGTGACTAGTGAAAGGTTGCAGGCTTTGCCCTGCCCCAGCAGCAGTGTCTCGGGGCTCTTTTGGGCTTGCTGGCCACAGCTGGACTCAGCCTGGTTTATCAGCTGTTGACAGGAGCAGTGTCCATGGAGTGCCCTGGTTTAGCTTTTCCCTGTGAGTCCCAGCTCAGCACCTGTCAGATGATAGCTGGGAAGCAGAGGGTGAAAAACAGCAGCCCTTCATAGCAATGACAACAAAAAAACCTGACAACAGAAACTGATGGGGAAACAGTGTGTTATATTGAAAGAAGGTTTAAGAGCAACACAAGATCAAGAAAGAGGAAACTCCTACCTGTAAGTATCTCAGGATGACAATAATTTGTCAGAAACACCAACAGTTCTTCTATCAAAGCTACCCAGTACCTTCCCCCTCTTCTTTCTGAAAAAACTGAAACCATCAGTCTTGGGACCCACAGGGAAAAGCAAAGGGTGAGCATCACACGAGAGAATGAGACTCATAAATTCTCTTTTACAATGTATTTAAGGATATTTCTAATAAGGCTTTTCTGCATTAATTTGTACTTTAAGTAATGGTTCTGTCATAGTGGACTAACGGTAACTTGTGTTTTGGCTGTATTATAAAGATTTTTAAACTCACAGTAAGCTCTTAGTTCTGTGCAATAGTTCCTTCTTTCCTATAACAGGATTTCCATGAAATTTGTCATATAAGAAAAGACAGTTAATATGCCCTTGGATTTAGAGGTATCGTTTATAATGCCTGGTTTATTACACTTGAAGAGGAAGTAGGGCAACAAAGGCAGCTATGAAATATATTTAAGGCATGATGTTAATGATTGTCCTATGGGATAAGGGCTAAAAATCTGAAGAATTGTTGTCGTTACTGCAGATTTTGACAACTATGACTAAATATGAGAGACCCACATGTTTGAAATCACAATAATTTGACTTCATCAACTGGTATGTATCTTTCACCTGACAAATAAGAGTGACAAGGATCATTAATACAAAGGACCTCTCTAATATAAATTGTTCTTCTCTTTGCCTTGGCTAAGGCAGTGTTTTTGATAAAAACAAGGCATTGAAGAAGGGGAAGAATTAACTCTCTTTTGACATCTATATTCACAAAAAATCTAAGGTGGCATCTAAGCATCACATACACACAGAAGCATCCCCTTGGTAAAATGGTTAAATTGTGTCATCCTTTTGTCTGACAGATACCCTTCCTCACCTCACCTTGCCTTGCCTTGTCTTGCTAGGCCCTATCCTGGGGATCAGGACGTTTGGAAAGGAAAGAATGGATTGGGAGAACAGTGACTGTGCATGAAGGGTCTCTTTTTACTATGCAGAAAAATATATAGTGCTGTTCACCACCTAGTAGCAACCTCATTATTGCTGCTCATTTTTCCATATGACTACATTTTCTTTTCTCCACCCACTTATGCCAAAGACATTATTCTCTTTTATGACCTCAAATGTTGTCCTCTGTCCACCTCACCCATTTGACTGTGACCTATTTAAACCATAGCACCTATTATCATTCTTCCTCCTTACATTTTGTTTACCTGGGGAGGCAGAGTTCATCTGCAAAGTACAGAATAATATCTCAATCAGAAACGCTTCTGTTTCCTTGATAAAATTATGGGTTTTGTTGTTGTTGTGGACGTGTAGTTTTTTGGATGTTAGGGGTTGTTTTATTGTTTTTGGTGGTTTTTTCTTCCCCAGATTTGATGTCACTTGGCACAATAGGTGGACGAAGACATAAATGGAGATGGAAAGTGTGTTGGTTGAAAAATGGATTTTTTAAGGAGCTGAAGCAGCTTGAAAAATTGATTGGATGCAACAGTACTCTGAAATAAACAGGAAATAAGCTAAGCTCACAGACCTAAAACATGGCGTTACTTGCCACTTTCCTCCCTTGGCAACACAGCGCAAATATTTGAAGACATGTAATTCATTTCTAAGAGTGTTCCATGCTACTCTGAGAAAGCTTGTTTTCAATCTTTTCTGTTCCTATTTCTAAAAAAAATTCTGAAATTACTTACTGGTTAGGGAGGCAGGATATATATATCCTACACGCTAGGTAAATGCTTTAACTTTTAGACCCTGGCTATATTCATTTATTCAATATGAACAGACTGAGAGAGATTTATCAGAGAAGACAAAGTAACCCACACCAATATTACTTAAAGCCTTGAAGTTAGTTTTACTAAGAAATAGAAAATGGAGGTTCAGGTGTCTGAAAATAGCAAGGAATGTCTATCTTCCTTATTCTGCGTGAGTATTGTATTCATGCAATTATTGGCTAAATTAAATGACTGGATACACTGGATTGATTCTAACTGGAGAGCTTAATCCAAGTCTCATCTTGCTATTTAGTTGTTTTCTCTCAAGGTGTTTGAAAACAAAAGAAATGTTCCTTTCTTTTCAAGTAAAAATAGGAGCCATCCAAAGCACTTATTCTCTTCCATTACATCAATGAAAAATGAGCAGAAAATTTTTCACAGGGCAGAAAAGAAACAAGCCATAAGTATGGCAGAGAACCTGCAAAGTGATACCAGCATAGGAAACATTTTGCAATTTCTCTGCTCTTATTTTTATGTGGGAGTAGCTACATTAAACGCAAACTACTAGAAAAGCAAGTTTTATGTGTCAGAAGTTGTCTCAAGCAGTAATAACCTACAAAGGAGATACAGCAATCATGTCAACAGGAGGGGTACCAGAGAGCTGACCAGGATGCTGTATTAAATAGCCTGTCATTTCAGTCTATTTCTGCCTGACAGTTTCTCCAACAGCATCAAGGCCACCTTCATCATCTGTGTGAATTTTCATCCAGGCTGAAAGTATTAGTGTGCAAGAGAAAGATTGAATGGCCAAGCTGTGCTACCTTCTTAACTGGGGAAAATATTAATAATGGATGACAGAAATGCCTCCAAAGATGTTATATTTCAAGCATTTATTCTGTGATGCATCATGAGACTTTCTGTGATGGTCAATCTGAAATGTTTGCTGGAAGTTGTGCAGAAGTCCTAAACATGTTGTCTCCTGCTGCACTTAGCAGGAGTTTCTTGCTATTTTGGTGTCACTTTAAACACAGGTAGTTGATACCTTCAATCATCTAAAGCAACGTTTGAGAAAGTACACTTTGTGTTGGTACTGATGTAGAAAAGTTTTTGTTAGAAGTTGCCTGTTTCCTGCTCTGGCTGCATTTTATGTCATCAAAACAAAATCAGATAGTTTATTCTGAGAGCAATCTGATCTAGCTGAAGATGTCCCCGCTCATTGCAGGGATGTTGAACTAGAGGACCTTAAAAGGTCCTTCCAACCCAAACTATTCTATGATTCTATTTTGCATAATGATAGTAGACTGCACCAGCATTTTTAACCTTAAATTACTAGCTGAGAAAAAAACAAAAGGAGAGGTAGAGCACTATTAGCACAGGAATAATTTTATTAGGCTAAGGGGAGCAAATAAGCATATCTTGGTTTATAGCATTTTTTTTTGCACAAACACAAACAAAGCCTTTCGATGAGAAAATAATAAGTCTTTATAGCTTTGAATTGTTCTGGGGAACTTGTGTGAACTGGAACACATGAAAAATGTCAACAAAGAAAGTGTGTCAAAAGAACATGGAAAGTGAAGGGTTTCACTGTTGTCTGGAATGATAGTTATTCCAGTATGTGCTGCTAGTCAAGTGATTCTTATCTGGTTATCCATTAATACTTTAATAAATACATTGTTACTAGTGGCCTAGCAGCAATTTCCCTCTGCCATATACTTCATACCTCTTCTTTAAATCTTCATGTTCATTTATGATCTTTTCTTTTTGGCAAAAGCACAAGGATTCATGCAGTTCGTTGACTATGCTTCTCATAAGCTGTCACTTTAAGACACCCAGGAAAAGAAGAAATTAATGGAAACATCACTTCACTTGCCAGCAAATGGGAGGAAGAAACTAAAAAAAGAAATATTTCAATTTGTTCAAAATCTTGTAACAATTTTCATTTCCATCATTTACAAAGGAAGAGGGCTCCAGAGACATAACTCAAAAGTTAAAACTACGAAGCATTATGGAATATGAAGTTGGAAGTAAATGTACTTGTAAATAGTTCTTTTATTTTGACAACAATTGATATTTGACTGGGAGAAATATGTCTGATCCAGGAAAATAATTTCTAGGCTAAACTAGAGCAAATAAGCAGTCTTCCAAGAACATATTCAGAAATAAGATGCACTGATTCAAAAGGAAAGTTTTATCATATTAAACCTGGAACAAAATATGTGGATGTATTTTTGCCAATCAGAACAAAAACAAAGTTACAATATAGGAACCGAGGCCTGCACAACTACTTTCTCTCAACCAAACTATAAGTGCAATTTTTTTAACTGGTTATAACACGGTTATTAGGTTATATAAAAAAAGGTTAGGTTAGCACCCAGACTGAAACTGGCAGCACTGGAGGAATTACTGTTTAAACACACATTAGGAAACAATCTCTGTTACCAGAGTATTTTAATAGCACTGTTTATAAAGGTAATATACCACTGTTTCTTTTCTACTTTCCTCATTGTGCCTCTTTTTTTTTTTTTTCATCACATGTCTGCCTTGTTTACATTTCCAGAGATTCTTAATTTGCTTCTTCACAAATAGTTTAGTGTTGAATAAGTATCTTGGGCCCCTGAGAATGCTTTAAGTATTGGATTGGCCCTATAGAATTCTCATTCTCCACAAAGCCTCTTTACTGATCTGTGGCTAGTGAAAGTTAAGCACCTATAAAAGAGAGGTCAGGCTACTGATCTTTAACTCAAGATTATGGAAAATAGTTGTGGAACAGGCTGAGAAGTGATCTTACCTGATCCCCTCCAAGACTGCTCATGAGAATTTTCCTGTCTAATCTCATATAGTGATTGACATAGAATTTTCATTTTTCTTACATTGATTATATCAGTTATTTTCTAAAAGTTATTTTCTAATATCAAACTTAAATTTTACCCCTGGAGTTTTTCCTCTCCTGGCTTGTTTTATTTTGTTCATTGCACATGTGCTAAACTAGAAATGTACGTTAAGATCACTCCGAACTGAGACAAACCCATCCATGCACTAAGTTGCTTTTTATGACTCAAAAAAGGGTAAACCTTTGAGAGAGTTGTTCATGGCTTCTCTCCCATGAACTACCACTTTTGTGAACTTTAATCCTTTTTGGTCCAGGGACCGATTTACTTGATATTTTTAGCACACTATATTAAATAAGTAAATGTTAACCTTCCCATAGGAACACTTTAGTTATATCTCTCTAATGAATGTAGTGTATAGGAATGGGACTAAAATGTAAGAACACTCTCATCCTAGGCAGCTCTTATCAGGTGGTAAAAAAAATTGACAACTCTACCTCTTTTGTGTCTTTTGAGGTTGTAGAGGATAATTATGCCCTTCTTAAAATCATGTATGTGTACTTTGCCATTCTCCTATAATGGAAATACTACATGCTCAGATAGTCAATCTGTTATATTTTCTCCAATTCAACAAACACCAAAATCTGACTAACTCAGAATGTGTCAGATTAATTTATGTTTTCTGCAGGGCAGTCTTAATGCGAGACTACTTTTATTCTTTATGGTTTGATGGATTTCATCCTCAGGGCTTTGGTTAACATTAGTGATCCTTCAGAAAGCTTCTTTTTTGAAATTAATTTGTTTGTCATACTTTTTAATTTTATGAGAAAGCAGTCTAGAATCTAATAAAAAATGATAATTTTTCTATTTTTGTTTTACTATCTTTTAAACACCCATAAAGTATCTGTATGGAGAATATAACAGAAGTTTCCAAGTTTGGGTTTAGGAACTAGAGAAAGAAAATTATTCTCTAGTCAATTCCATACATTATTTGAGGAGTAATTCCTTAGAAACATATTTAAACTATCCTTCTTTCAGCCCTTGTTCAATTCTATGAAGTGGGAAGATACCAGAATACTCTAGGTGGTTTATAACAGGTTTCAGCATTTTCATGGGTGCAAGTCTACTTGTAAAAGCATATGAAGCTTGAAACTGTTAAAAGTCTTTCAGATACTTAAATGTTTCCAGTTTTTCAGATGTCCCAAAATCCTTATTAGGAAGAAGTATATACTATGAAATTTCAAACTAATCCAATGAGTAAGACCATTAACAGAAACGATGACTGCAGTATCTGCACTCCCACTCATGCAAGGGTTAAACCTTCATGACACTAGAGATGGGACAACGTTGAGTTCTCCAGATTTAAAAAAAGCCTGAGGATCTTGCATACCTGACTTTCATCTGCTTCAGTTAAAAGAAACAAACAAAACAAAACCAGAAAACCAGCAGCAAATTTACAACAGGTGCAGTATGATTCCTGCTTGTGTTAAATGGTTTCATTGGGAAATGGCCACTCAAAATGCCTCCATTAATTCCAGCAACTAAAAGGCAAAGAGTCTTCTGGCAAAGAGGTGTCTGAGAGAGTGCCTGTGATGATGCTGTCTCAACCCTGTTGCTCATACTGGGCAATTTGTTGTGATTACCTGAATTCTCTCTCAAAAGACAGGTGTCCTTCTGTTCCTCCAGTCCTGAACAGATTAAATCTGTTTACCTTTAGGATACCAATAGAATATATAGACAGGAAGTGTTGCTTGAAAGGAAATTTTACAGAGGTGGAGTATTTTTCTGTTATAGGTATAACTAGACAATGCTAGTATGGTTTTGGTATTACCAGATAATGGCAAACAGCTAGATAATGCAGTCTGTCACTGAGGCTCAGGCTCACTGTGGCTTTGACCATGCCAAGAAATAATTGGCAAACAAATTTACAGAAAGATGTTTAAAACTCTTTAAACCAAGTAAATGAACTAACACTAAAGAATTTACTGGAAAATTACATTTGTTATTTTTTTTAATGAGTTAATAATATTAAAATAGAAATAAAAGAAAACAAAATCCTAGCCATCATATTTTAATTTGTTTTTGTTCATGAGCTTGAAGACAGTAACTGCTGGTTTTCAATATGGTCTGACATTGGGCCTTAGTTAATTAACTACATAACATAGAGAAATATAAAAAACTAATATTGAAAGTAAAGATATAATGCCAGTTTTTTCAGTAGGCTCTACATGTATTCAGCAGGGTAACATATACCACCAACATAGATTTTTTTCCTCTCTAAAACATCACGAGAAAAGGACTAGTTTGTGTATTCTCAACACAGCCATACAGAAAATTACAGAGCAAGGCATAAACACTGACTGATATGCATGCAAACATTGCAGGAAGAAATCTAAAATAAAAAGGCTTTTTCCTTCTGTTTCTGATGCAGGCCACCCATGCTTATATTTAGAGCAGGCCAGGAAAAACTGTCACTTTTACCTATGAATGTGGGTTAATTCTTCATGCAATGTACCTGTGACCTTCAAACTACTACTTTGAGTGGCTTACAGAGAGACTCAGTGCAGAATATTCAATGTGCCCTCAGGTTTGTGTTTCTATCAGAACAACACCTGCCACTAAAGTCAGTCAGATTATATGCTTATAGCACTTCTTTATGCTTATTTTTAAAAGATAACAACAGAAATGAATTCAGAAGCAATTTAAAGTTAAGTGTAACATCTTTTATACCTTCCAAAACATCTCTCTATAAATTACCATTTGTGAATGGAGTTTGAATGAGAGAAATGTCAAGTTTTTTTGTTGCAAATATTGGGAACCTTTAATTAGTCTTAGCAAAGTTTGTGGGGTTTTCTTTGTACTGAAGTAAATCAAAATATATGCTTTCAGGAAATATCAGAATATTAAAATCATATACAGATTTACTTGAAGTGGGATTCTCTGCTTTATCTGAATAACTCAGGGTTTAAATGCATTATCAGCACTAAATGTTACTGTGATTCATTCAATAACCTACTCATTAGACAATCTTCTCTCTCAAAGCAAATCCCAGATAATCTCTTCTCATCATATTGCCGAAGGGCCAATCTTAAACAAATCATTTAAGTATAGAATGATCTTCGCTTTCTAAGGTGAGATCAGAAAGAAAATACTGATGTCTGTTTGATTCTGAACTTGCTGCATGTGAGACTGGTGATGTTTTTTCTCTTTCATGGCCAGTACATACAAATAGGAGAATCCTCAAGCAAAATGTTACAAGATCCAAATGCATGGATGCATTGACCAAAACATGAAGTTGAATTTATTCTTCCAAACCCCTTAGCTGGGTTTTTTCCATTTAAATTTTTTTCTTTTTGAATGAAATGTGTTTGACAGATACATTAAGAACTTCTCTCTAAATTTGTCCAAACAGGTTTAATTAGCCTTACAAAATAATGAAACAACATGAAATTCAAGTTGTTTTCTGTCTATGAATATTTACTCTTAAGTCTCTCCAGTCTTCTATAGGCTTAAAAATAGTATTTATTATTTAATGTATTTCACATTAGTTAGAAATTATCTACAATTCCACCAAGGTTACAACCTTGACTGTGAACAACTGATAAACATTGATAAAAACCACAAAAGATTAACATTATGGTCTTGCTAGTTTGTCTGTACCACGTTTATATTAAAAAAAAAAAAAAGCAAAAACCCCCAAAATGAAGCCCCGCACCCTATCCCAACATTCCCACACCCTTAATAAAGAGATGATGGTGGGTATTTGCTATCAAAAATTGCTAGTTGCTATCTGCTCTCATGGCTTTTCTAGTGGTATTTCTGAAATGTGTGAATAAAAAAAAAGTTACTTTGATTTTATTTATCCTTACTGCTTGCTGGCATGCTCAGGGAGTAGTACTTCATGCAGCTCTGCATGTACTGTAATTCTCTATCGGGAAAAAACCACAACACTGGAAGTTTCTCTACAGAATCAGATTTACGTGGAGATGGAGGGAAGGACTCAGGGCATGAGTGAATAAGAGTGTAGTTCTTCCAGTTGCTCTCACCAGAATGACACACTCTCCTTGTTACAGTCCAGGGCAGGATGTAACTTCGTGTCACCTCTCTCCTTCATCCATCATGAACCTTTTCCAGCAGATGCACAAACAAATTTGCAATTGAAACATTCGAGATGAGTATAGATTGCCTGGCAGCTCAGGTGTCAGAAGCAGTTGCTGATAGTACTTCTGTCGCATTTTGAAAGATGGAGAACAGAAATCTCACACCACTGAAGGACAATTGATTCTCTGTATTCCATTTTCCAGTATCTTTCTGCAAGAGAGAGAGGACTATTGATTTAGAGTTTTTTTGGTATACTTATCAAATACTTTTTCTTTGCAGCGTCAATAATATTTTACACAGTGAAATTGAAGGGAACTAATACCAAGGATGAATCAAATCCAGTTTCCAACATTTTGCTACCTGTGAGCAAAGCACTTAGTGCTTGGGAGACTTAAGATCATCTGTTTGATGATTTCTCTTGCTACATCCTGAGTCACTGACTGAGGGTATCTCTGAAAAGGTCATTTGTGGAAGTTTTATCTTAGGCTGTTGTGTCCAAAGAAGACACCAAAGTGTCTGGCATTGATTTTTCTTGCACTGCAACATCACTCCCAGGAGTAAACTATCAAAGAGCCTATTGATAAAAACATGCCACAAGTCTGTGACTACATAGAATAGAACTACAGGCAATTTCATTTTTTAATATTTCCTCTCTTTAACACAGAAGGAAACTGGACAAAACCTTAAAGTGACTATCTAAGACATGATATAGAAGTTTAAGCTGTTCAATGCTCTTTATGGATTAAGACTCCATCAATTGAATCAAATACATAAGGTTAGCAATTAGATGCAGTTTCTGTACTTTAGACATATCCTGTGTGGATACTCCTTGGAGGAGGCTGGGAGAGCAGGAGGAGGGAAAATCAGAATACTGCTCCTATGGTTATTATAAAATACTTTAATAGAAAAAAAGTCATACTCTTTCCAACAGATTTTTGAACAAATCAAACTCTTCAGAGATTTGTACTGTTCCAGTATTTGAACCATGATGACAGCTGTACCTTGCAGAGGAAAAACCACTTCCACCTGATCTAGACTCACCATCCCAAGCCTTATGATTATCCCTCTGCTGCATTCTAACTTGTTGAAGGAGAAACAGTTTGCCAAGTAAGCAACTATATCACTTATGAAAGCTTTGGTTAGATGTAAGTTATGTTATGCATATACACAGACACACAGAACAGTGAATTCACACTTTCTGACACCTTAAAGGCTTTTCAGAAGTCATGGAAGCTTCAAAAGTGTCTGCTTTCCAGCAGTATGTATACTTGTATAACTTTTTTGTCACTTTTTTTCCTTTGTAGTTTTGCTGACTGCTACAGCTTTTATTCCTGAGACATATCAAAGAATATAGGTAACAGAAGTCAAAAGAAGGTAAATTCATAATCACATTCAAATGTAGTGTATAACACACATTTTAAATTATTTTTTATAGATGATTCATATTTTCTCTTGCAGTATCTTATATTTCTTTAACTTGATAGCCTAGCTCTAGATGAGAGTCAAGAAGGAACAAATCAGCATCTCAGTGGGAAAAAAAATGAAACTTTCCTGCTGCTTCTGCAGAAGGAATTTGAGTATATTGATTAATCCATTTTGTCTCGCAATGTATAATATGTTATGTAGGAAATCCAAGTGGGATGGATTAATCCATTCTTTTTCTCTCAACATTTTATATGTTTTACATTTATTTATGGGTATTGCAGGAGGAGAGGGGAATGTTGTCACTAGATGATGAGAGGATAGGTTCCTATCACGGATTGCTAGTAAAGACCTTCCCTCATTGAAAGACAACCCTCAAAATGAGCACATATGAGAAAATGCTGTCATTAGTACTAAATGCTAAATCCTTTCCTCATTCCCTTCACCACATTTTATGTGACCTCCAGAATGATCTTTTGAAAGCCGGGTTTATACTTGGATCTCTTTGTGAATGATGCACTGCAGAAAAGGCAGCCCTTTCTGAGCACAATTTCTATATTTTGCCATTTTTAATACATCAATCAGTCATAGAAAACAGTCAATCTCCCCTGCTAGCAGTCCTCGTGAGCAAGGCAGGGACTTTTAGTGTCAAAAACCCCTCTCTGGCTCACACGTATTAATGTTGCTCTCAGCAGGAGCAGCACACACACCTCAGGCTAACGTTCCCTCTCCCAGCACCCGGCCTGAGCTCAGGGTCATTAATTCAGCCCATGGTGTTCATCCCAAATCAGCTTGACAACCTGGTTACACAGGGACAAGTCCTTCATGGAGGTCAGGGCTGCCCACTGGGGAGAGAGGCTGAGGCTTATAAATTAATCTCTCTTCACCACTTGTTGGTCAGAAAGAAAAACGCACAGAAGGATACAGGCGAGAGTGTGATCAACATATCAACAATTCTACTGAGTTACAGTTATTATGGGCACATATCAACAATTCTACTGAGTTACAGTTATTATGGGCAATCCTACCTGGGAACCTCATGGACTGTGATCTTCTGATCAAATTGGAACTGCTCAGCATTACCATTTTAATAATTTTTGAGCAGTTTAGAAAATTTTCTGAAGAAGGAACAAACCACATCCTTACCACTTTCCAGATACAAAGGGAGAAATTACATCCACCCTTGCTTGAATTGTTTTAGCAGAACTTACCAGAGCTGATTTACTTCCAGTGAAAATATTAGCAAGAAAATTATCATTTACCAACTTCTCTGGATTAACTTTGAATGGTTTCTAAGGGTAATATATCAAAATATTTTAAAATAAAATAAACTTCCATGTACAAAGGAAGATATTCCATTGTAAAGAATTAGATATCCTTTTCTTTTTTCTCTTTTTTTAAAATGTAAAGAGATGTACGTCCCCAAGCATCTGTAAAATAAAAGAGAGGGGAAACATAAAGGGATTTATAGTTTGCTACCTACAAGTTTGAGATCTCTTCCTTTGAACATATTTCATTCCATTCCCTGTAGGATTTATTTGATATTTCCTAGGCCTTTAGGGACAGTAGGGTTGAAAGGAAGTTGGACTACAGTATGAAGCCAACAATGCAGGAGACATGAGCTGTTTTGCTGATTTCAAAATAGGATCTGAGATTGTCAGAAAAAAACCCCAAATTTTTTCTTACCAAAGACAGATTTAGATGGCTATTTAGCAATGGAGGAGAAAAAGTACATCAGCACATTCTGCCGTTGAAAAGTTTACATAAAGGGCATTTGCTGTGGCAGATATATTCCAAGCAGGTTTATAGCTATGTTGCAGTGTTTTCCAGTATGAACAAAGCACCAAAGAATTATGAATGTTTTTCAAATGTATTAAATATATGTATGCATGGACTATCATGGTTGTATGCTGATTTCTCTAAAATTGTAAAAAATCATCTTCATTTTAGTGAAGAATTTCAGATTCCATTATCTCTTGGATGAGGAACTAGACCGTTAATAAATATGCATTGGGCCCATCCTTACAAGCTTTAGTCATAGTTCAGTAAATTTCAGCCATCTCACCTTGTTCTACTTGCTCAGCTACTCTAGGAGGCCATATAAACAATAGGATTTAATTTCATCTCCTACAGCTTTTCTGTTTTGGGACAGAAAGGAGGAAAAACTTAGAAATTCTGTCCTCAGTGATTAATTCTAATTCTAACAACTCACCACCTAAGAGCTACAGTGAAAGAAAAGAGAAAATTTGACCCAGTATCTTCAAAGCTCTGAAATAAACAGTTACCAGGCAGCTCCTATTACATTCTTGTGAAGCAACTATTTAGTAATATTTTGATTTCACTGATGACAAATCAGATTCTGGAAGGAGATATGAATCCCATAAACTCCAAAGGAGAGTCAGTAACAGATCTGGAATTATCTTCAGTCAGCAAAAAATATTTTTTATACCCACTTGAGCCCTAATTTCCTAAAGCTTTTATTTAAAGAACCAACTTTTTGAATAAGTACATCCTTGGTGTGTAAAACTCTACAAAGCTGATGCATAATTTGCTTAGGAATTTGTCAACACAACACTTACATATTTCCCTTTTTTATTTTTTTTGTTTTGTTTTGTGTTTCAAACTTAATGTGTGTCCATCTGTCAGTGTCCTGTATGCTCTGAAGTCTACACAGCATATTCTCTGCTTTTATGCAGTCTATAATCCCATGATACTGTAAAAAGAAAATAGAAGTATCATTTCAAGACACAGCTCATTGATTCCATTTTAATTAAAACTTTTTGAAATAGATTTTTTAAACTTCCTAATCTTAGCTGCAGATTAGCTGCCTGTTTATTGGATGAATGCACTAGGCGCATTTTGGTTTGCATACTTAGAGATTACAGCCCTATTTTGTCCTGAAGATATTTTATTTGATGAGGTCCATTTTAAGCAGCCTAATTCATGAATTAGCTGCCAGTGTAGGGCATAAACCCAATCTAATTTGAGGGACCCACATAATTTATTCTGCATGATGAATTCTCCCAAGGAAGCAGCAGAGCAGAAATACCTTTCACCAGTAAAGAGAAAGCCATGAATTTAGAATGGCAAGAAAACCCAAACCCCAACAACAAACAAACAAACAAACAAACAAACAAACAAACAAACAAACACCCTTCAACAATTTACTAGTACACAATACTTAGCACTAAATATTTAATCCAAAAAAGCATATGCATAATAATGATTAATTTTTTTTAAGAACACCTTAGAAGTGAATAATATCCAGATAGTGTAACATTAGTGTAAATAATTAAAACAATTTCTATAACTTCTGTGTAATTTATAGGCAAGAAGGAATTTTGGAAACAGCATTAATCCAAGACATTCCAACCTGGATATACAGGTAATTCTTCACTCTTTCTGCCAAGCACAGCTAACCAAATTTCATGTGCCATCTGACTGTTACAACCTCTTCAGCTGGACTTGTTCCCTGCTGAGTTCAAATCCAATAAATGCAAATGCATAATTGCACATCAATTTTCTGATTTACTTGTTTTACAATTCATCTATGGCCTTCAGTTGCTTTCAAAAGCCCTTGAGTCAAAATGGTTTGAATCTGAGCATTAAAGCTTACAGAGTTCCAGACAATCTTCCCTCTCTTTTTGAAACTTTTCTGAATTTAAAGTAGAATACAGCCTGCTGCTTACTGGGACCTTAAGCTGAGAAAGACCAAAATTAAAGTATTGCAAGAAGCAAATCACTCTACTCAGTTATTTGCACCTGAATATTTAGCAGTTTTATGCTTTCAAATCTTGCCCTAACAGATTGGTGCAACACTTTTCATTTTATATAAATAAATGTTAAGCTCTTGTAGATTTGCTAATACTTGATAAAGATGATATCTTCTTTACTTTCTTTTTTATTTTTTTAAAATTCTTTTTAGGATAAGCTCCAGGCACAGGACCTGCCAACCTGGGTGAGATTCAGATATCCATGTAGATGGAGAACCTGCAGCAGTCAACACACAAGGGTAGAGCTTATGAACAAAGCAAGGACACAGAGATTCTCCCTTGAACTGTCCTTAAAGATTTTGTCAACTAGAAATTCCTGAACTGCCTGTTCCATGCAGATTACACTGTTCAACAGCTGTGCTTGAGTAGGTTTCTTCATGAAGCCTTTCAGAAAAAATGTGGAAACCACTGCCACAGAATGAGCAAGAAAATTGTGCAGAGTTTTAATCTTAGTTTACTCTAAAAAGACTTGTTATTTCAGTATTGTCTACATTTTGAACTTTCAAAGTACAGGAAAATCATTATTATTATGCTCTTTTCCACACATGCTGCTTTTAACATATTGGTTTTGTTGCTACACAGACCATTCTGTATCCTTTTCTGTATATTTCTTATTTCTATTTCATCCTTTATTTTGAGGGGCCAGAGCTCACTCTATGACCAAGATAAGTGTATTTTCATCTTTATTCACAAAGATTTCAATATCATTTTCCTGAGAGGTGATAATTAATTTGGAACTCATCAATGTGTTTCTATGTAGAGCTGAAATGTTTTCTCCTGTGTGCATTACTTTGCATTAACTGTCTTCAGGTTTCATCTGCCCTTTTATTGCCTAACCTCTCAGTAACATGGCAGATTTTTGCACCTCTTAGAGGTTAATATACAGTGACAAACCCAAATACATTAATTTCAATGAATTCTGTCCCCTAACTTGTGTTTTCTGCAATAATTAGCTATATCCTACATGTCAGAGAACCTATAAAGATCATTAGGCCAACTTGCTTGGAGCTGCCCTTTGTGAAAATTGCTATTTTTTCTTTAGCATGTTATTGATTTATGACAGTGTCAACTCCACAGAGCTGAGTTACATTACAATGTCATGGAAAAGTGTTGTACTTCTCTGTATTACATCCACCTCTAATTCTTACAATTAATATAACTGTGGATGTGGCTTAAAAAAGACATTAAAAACGTATAGGTTACAGAAGGCAACCTATACATTAAATAGGAACTTTGAGAGACAATATGTCCTTTTGGAAATAAATAAATTATCGCTCTGCAAGGACTTAAAGGGTACAGTTGCCTGTTTCAGATACTGTCAAGACCACAGAAGAAAGTTGCCATAAGAGAAGCCACCACAGCAGGAATTTGAGATAAGCTCAGAAGGGAGGAGTTACGACAGGAAGTTGCTAATTCTGGGCCTGTCAGAGGTGAGATCTGGTTAGCACATCCTGGTTAATGTGTCTGGGCAAAAATTCCCACTGTGTGGAAGGAAGCAACTGCCCATACACATATCGCCCCAAGTTATGGGACAGATGGATCCTGCAACCACCAACAACCACTGAAGCATCCCCAGACTCATTTCTGGGGCCTTCCACCAGAGGAGGGGTGTGATCCACAGTGTTAAAACTCCCCCACAGGGCAGGTAGCAGGGCATTCCCACCTGTACGTGAACATATATCAACATCTCAAACTCTTTACTTTGCAGGCTTCCCCCACACTAGATGGATCAAGACTTGCGACCATCACTTCAACCAACAGACATCTAAATTGAAACAATCAAATATCATCATCATATCAACAAGTGCTGATAACTTTCCAATATCTACTCTTGTCCCCTCTTTCTAGTTCTTTCTTTCCCTTACCTATTTCCTTAAGGGATATTTTCATACTTTTATATTGTCATATTACTATAGATAACCACCCAAATGGTTATATCTACTTTCCATTGCAACTAATTTTTAAAAAATATTTATATTTATATACTATTTTTATATTATACTGATCATTCTCTGTCATTTCACTCTAATCCCAAGGGACCTATCAACAAGAACCCCAGTTAGCCTCATCTTCTGGGCTGGTTGCAGCACCCTCTTAGAGAAGTTGACTACCAGAACCTGATACTCGACCACATCAAGTTCATTAAGCAGCTGAGGGATGATTGTGCTGAAACGCACACTGAAATTCTAACTAGCATATGGATCCAATGACAAAGAGTTAACTGTTACTACATCATGCTTGGCTTTCAGAAACTGGAGGAGCATTACCTAAGGAGTCAGATAAATCCCACAGTATAGGAAGTCACAATTTGATTTGTTACTGTGAGCGAGAGACAATCACAGAACTGGGAGTTTATTTTAAAATATTATGGAATTAATCATATTATGACTTCCAAGGGAGTTCCTTTTTTTAATAAGATGAGGTTCAGTACATTTCAGAGCAACTGCTATTCAGTAATTGCCAAGTACTCGGCCCTTCATAACACAAAACACTGTCTCAGACTTTTTTATCTATTATTAGTGCATAGATGAAAAAATAATTAAGATTCTGAAAAGTATTGAATTTCTGATTATGCAATAACATATTAACACATCCAGAATTAATGGATAGTCTGAAAGCACAATTTATATATGTGAAATAGAAATTTAAGTTTTAAAACCTTAAGAAAGGAAGAACTCATGTCTTAATTGAGAAAAAAAAAAAAATTACTTCCTCCTACCCTCCCAGTGCACTAAGTGAAATAAATTAGAATCTCCCACCTATTTTTTGCAGAAATTGATTCTCATGTCTAGTGTCAAAATATAAGCCAAAACCTCCAAATTTTGCTCCGACTTAACAAGGAAGAAAGCCTACATTTTATGAGATCTGAAATACAACATTATTAGTAACTTTGAGCATAACAAAAGGATTGGGAAACTTATAGAATTTGCATATTTCTTGTTGATTGAAGTGCTGCTAGAGACAAATAATTCTAATTATTTTGTTGTGTTCTTGGTTGAAAAACTAGGCATAATATATATATGTATCTTCAAACAGGTCACTGTATTAAAAACAAACAGATAAAAAAACCCCAAATAAACAAAACAAACAAACAAACAAAAAAACCCACTAAAAACCTACAAACCCCACATGGAAAAGGAGCAACTGGAGCATCTAAAATCTATCCATATTTCATTATAGTGAACTTTGCATGTTCCTGGGTGGTAGACTGTGGATTTAAACCTCCTTGGACAAAGACAAGGAAACTAATAATGTAATACAACCATTGGTTGGTACTTTGAGATTTTAAGTTCTGGGGAGCACAGGACCACTGCTACAATCTCCAGCTTAATGAAAAACATGAAGTTCACATCCTCATTTTCATAATTTCCCCTTCACTGCTGACAGATGAAATTAAATAAAAATGTTGTGCATTGGGCCAGACTAAGATATTGTTTGCAAGAAGTGTGAGCAAAAAGCATTAAGAGTTTTGCTGCTGTTCAACAATTAAAACATTATTTGTTCACCACTAAATGTGGCATAAAAGAGGACCACAATTAATTATCTCCCATCTGTTTGGGATTAACACTAAAACAGTGAAAGATTTACAAGAATTCATAAAAATCTTGAACTTGAACAGAAAGGAAAAGACAGTAAAATACGAATATGATTTCACATATTTCTCAACTCACAGATGCACAGGTGCTGTTTGTATTGGGTGAATTTTCTGTTGTAAAGGTTCATTTTGCAGTTTCACAGGCTCAGCGAAACGAGGGACTAAGGCAGATTAAGTGTCATTGGTAAACTAAAATTTTAGTAAAGGATAAACTCAGAAACTGCTTTTCTGTTTCTAACTTGCAGGTTGAAAAGCAAGTATTACATGGAAAAACCTGATCCTTGCCCACAGACATTTAGTAGAAGGCTGGTTATTAGGGTCTATGCATCTGGCAAAATCCCCTCCTTGCCATCCCCAGGCAATGTGGCTCAGAGCAGGGTGACACGTTGTGACAGATGCAGCTGGCAGAGGTCCCTTAAGCAACTGAAACTACTCACTGATGACACATGTGCACTGCTAGGGGCTGGAACTTCTGCTGGCAATGCCACACTTGCACATGCCTACATGTCCAGGGCTTGATGCTGCTCCACTGCTGCACTCTGGTCAGGCTGCTTATGGCCAAGAAACAAACCACTGGGCCCACGACAATCCTGACCTGCAGTGCAGGTGAAAGAGTGATACAGGTTAACACGTGGTCAGAATCCTATAAACCATGTGCTAATGTATCAGTCTCTGAGGATCCAGCCTTTGCAGAGAAGTGGCTAAAATTAATTGAGCAAGACTGCTCTTCAGAGGTGTTTTGTAAAGCAAAAGGTTTAATAAGGAAAAACAACAAAAGTTACAGAAAACAAATGAAAAGCCCGGCACAGGTGTCTGAGAAACCTCTGACACCCTGCTAAAACACTCCAAAAAGCCTTTTTCTTCTTTTGTGCTCCTTCCTAAACACTGAATGTTCTAGGAAGGACAATTTGGCTTTCAGCCAATAGAGAGTGATATAGGGTTTGAAGAACGGTGGCAAGGTCCAATAGATGCTTCTCTCTTGGCCCTGAGCCAATTGCTGCCAAGAGGATATGCAAAAATCTAGGTAAACTTCCTAAAATGTCTAAAGGTAAACTGAAACTCTTTCCCTATTTGGGAGCACCTGCTGGGGGTGTGGGAAATGCATTCCAGCAAAAGAGGTTAGTGCCATCAGAACAGAAAGGGCATTGCATATGGGCTAAAGCAAAAAAGCAATAAAGCAATGGTCTAAATGAAGTTTCCTTAGAATCTTAATTGGCTGAGGGAAACAAAAAAATCTTTCTCAGCTGCTGCCACTGGGAATTTTTTATTCATAATCACAATTCACGATTTTCTGTTCAAAATATATCATAATCCTCTAAAATCCTTTTTCTTGAAATAGGGAGACACATTTTAAGTATCTGATAGAATTTCTGGGAAAGAAAAGAAATGCAATAGAGTAATTACTAGTTATTAATTCTGCAACAGATTAGTGTATCAGAAAAGAAATGCAGCATCTTGGTTTGTTACAGTAATACAAAGTTCATAATAGGATGAAATCACAGAAGAAATTGTAATATTAAGTAAAAAATAAGCTCAGGATGACACATGCTGACTTCTCGAATCTGAAGTGTGAACTGAAGGCAAAAAAGATGAGTTCTCTAATAAGACAGACTAAGAAAGAATTAAATATTAAGTCATATAAAAAGGAGCAGGAACAGGTTTGTGATTTTTTGTTTAATTTTTGAGTTTAGAGATTTTTCTTTGGAAGCAAATGAGTGCGTCTGTGGCTTATACCTAATTTAAATTCTAAGTTTTCTGAACTCCATGTGCATCTCCCTGTACTGAAAAGAATATTGCAGGCATTTAATTCACACAGTATAAAGCCAAGCCAAAGCCATGAAAATGCCATGGTGCCATTTAGTGAAAATTTATCTTTCACTGGGAATAGTTGAATTACAACTGAAATGAGATTGGAAATAATCTTTTCTTCTATAAACCTTGCACATGGAAGACAATACATCTGTTTAATATCTTGCCACTTCTTTCATTCTATGTTGTACCTGAAAGTGTTCTAACAGTAGTCGCATGGGGCTTCTCTTCTATTTTTGTTAAGTTAACCCAATTATTCTGAATGTCACCTATACGCTCCTATGACTATTTTTCCAACACAGAGGTGTTACATCATGCTTAGTCTACCCCATGCTTGAATACATTTAAGAGCAAGGGAAATTAAATTCTAGTTAATTTAAGACTAAGAGCAAGATGCTATTTTTCTTTTGCAAACTGTTCTAGCCATTGTTCCTAACCATTCTCAGATTGTGATGGCTATTATTATTTTAATAATAAAGCAGGAGTTACTTGGGGGAATCAAAAAAGTTCCATGAAAAGAAATCTGTGAAAAGGTTTGGTTGGGGAATTTTTCCTCAAATTTGCAAACAATAAGTATGCTCTATTTTTTATTTCAGTATATAATTATTAGTTAATTAGTACTGCATATAAATTATTACTGTGATCATACTTTACTGGCATTGTAAGTAGATATAAAATCTTTAGATGACTAATTATTTTCTCATTTCCATTATGCAATCAACAATTCTACGTCAACATAGAAATTAGTGAATATGAATGACTGCATCTGCTGCACCTCAAGGGGGAACACTCTACTATTCTTAAGTGAACCTTATTTTGTTCCAATTTTCACTGTCTTCTTTGTTTGATCCTCTTTCTCTCAGATGTCTTTAGTGAAAGAAACATATCCAAGTTCCTAAGTGTTTATCAAAAGACCAGATGCAGTTTATTTTCAGAGAATTCAGTGTCCCCTGTACAGAACCTAAAGTATGGGCCAGTGTCAACAACAATTTCTTAACTGTTGGGTACTAGAAGTCCATGGGAAGCAAAACGGCTGAATTGTGAATTGGAGTAATTTCATCATCTCTTCATGTGGAATACAATTATATTTTTATTAAAAAACACCCTAGAACCAGAAAAATAAACTGTGCAAGATCTGAATACAAATTATTTGGTCAGTTAATTTTAAAAGGAAACATCAGGAAAAAAAGGTCATTTTAGAAGAAGGAAAATGTGTAGAAATATAAGGAATATATACTTTTATCAAATGTATAATTTATTATTGCTAGTGTACAATTTTCCCCCCACCGTTAGTCAAATGTATTTTCCTTGTAATAAATAAAAGTAATGAGTTTTAGCACTTAGCTTTGTTTCAAAAGTATTTTTAAGACAAAACACCTTTCTGATTCAATTATTCTGCTTATTATCATTGGTAGGCACTTGGCTGGATCCATTGGTTCAATACCAGGGTGCCTCACCAACCTTTAGCACTGCAACTCCTTACTGTACTACAGGAGCCTATGTTCAGGTCCATACAGGAAAGCCACAATTAACAGCAGTAGAATGGATATTAAGAAGGCATGATGATCTCAGGCAACTTTTTTTAAAAAATGTTAATTTTAAATTTACTTTAACTACTGCCATTATCTTGCCTTTTCAAGATGTAAAACATAATTTTTTTTCCAGGTCTAGCCTGCTGTTACAGAACATACACAGTGTGTGCACACACAGCAAGTGTACACATACTTATATATTTACATACATCCAAGCTAATTGTGATTGATAGTTGCATGAAAACTTGAAGGAATTGCTAAGGTATTAAATCCTTAAATTGAAAAAAAGGGCCAAATTTTAATTTAGCTAATTAATTTTCATCTTTAAATGTCCTTGAAATTTCAGCTAATGAAATACGAAAGAGATCCAGCCTCTCCTACTCTTCTTTTTTTTTTGGGGGGGGAAGGGGTTGTCTGGTTTCTTTCATTTTCACCTAATTTTTTTATGTCAGATGCAAAGGCCATTTATTTGAAATCACATGACATGAAATTTAACACATATTTACTTCAAGAACTGATTTTGTTCCATGTGTGTGCTCATACCCAGGAGAAAAGCTACAAACAATAATGTTTTAATGTACATTACTCAGGTTTCCAAAAAGTCTAAAAGGTTTTAAACTGTATTTTAAACAGAGTTGCTGCTACATGTTTCATCTGGCAAGGAGAAAGAACTCCATTTTCTGTTGTGGCTGCCCCATCCCTGGAAGTGTTCAAGGCCAGGTTGGATGGAGCTATGAAAAACCTCTTTTAGTGGAAGGTATCCCTGCCCATTGCATTGGGGTTGAAAGTAGATGATTCTTAAGCTCTCTTCCAACCCAAACCATTTTATAATTCTGTGAACTCCAGTGCCCTCAGGAAGGAGAACAGCCTCTGTAGAACTCTGCCAGGGCAGAATTACACAATATAAAAACATCCATGATAAAATGGAGAAATACAAAACCATGGACAGTAAAACACATGCTTCAGTAACTAACAGATCCCTACTTCTGCTCCTTTTACAGAAAAATCCTAGATCTCAATTCCATGTGTCTTTCCTCAGGGAAGAGCATATTCAAACAATAAAAGTGCATCCACAAAGCTGGTGTGAGGAACATGTATCATTTCTCACTAACAGTGAAACAACTGCTGCAAATTCCACTGGACACATTAAGTCAATATCTTCCTCTTAACCATATCTTGTTTGGCATTGTGGGATCATTCTTCATTGCTCTTGATTTACATACGCAGAAAATGAGAAATGTGCCTAAACTACTCTGCACATTATTAATTTATTCCACTGGTATATAGTGCTGCACTTGTCATGGAGGAACAAAAATGCCTAATTCTAGATTTCCAAAGGTGCAGTAACAATGCTAACAAAGTAATACTTGTAACTATTAACCTATGCCAGGCAGCCCAAATACTTTCCTGAGGTTAATGATAAAAGCTGTAAAATTTCTTTCCAAGTTGACCAGAGGTATTTTCAATTTACCTAACTAGGTGAAGTAGTTGGCATATTTTAGCAATTACATTTCAACTGTGACTGTTTTGGAGCAAAACCCTACTGAACTTTTTGATTAATGCACTTCACTTCCCTCTTGTTCTATTATCAGGATGAAATTTCTAATCCCTATTTTGTTTATTTAGTCTTCTTCTTTGATGACACTATTGCTGCTGCAACCAGCTATTCAGGTATAGGCTATTTTTGTTCTTTCCATGATGTTTTCAGACATTCTATTCAACATATCTGTGCAAACTAACTGCTCTTGCCAAGCTGCTTTGACAGGAGTAGCTGGCTACTTCAGGAACAGCATGTACAAATTAGATCTACTAATTGCATTCACATAAGAAAAGGCTAATGGCACACTTTTCGTCAAAAAACATTTTTCAGGAAATACAAAATATTTCTAGATACTAATGCCAGCAGATAAGACAACAGATAAAGAGACTTCAGTGGATCAGGGAAGTAAGTATCTGAATGTGCTTGAGAAAAAAGCATAAATTATCATTGTCCCCATTATGAGATAAGCTTAATTTTTTTTTAATCAGAATTCAACTAGTCACAAAAATTTTAAAACCCATTTACATTATGTGAATAACACTTGAAAATCCTGGAGATAAGTTTTAAGACCTGTCAAAATGGGTTAAAATCATCTTATTTAGTATTGTTGATGGATGTTTTATAAAAACAAAACAATTGTTAGTAAAACATTTTAAAGTTACACAACCTGAAAAATTATACATTAGTGAAACGTATACAGCGTCATCTTGTTAAAGACTTCAGGTTCTCATATGACATTAAGCAAGTTCAATTGCTTCCAGAGCTAGTCATGTTGCTTGAGGATCTGTAACCAGGCTAGATAGCACTTCTCAGGCCACACTTATCATAATGGATTTACAACTAGAGAAAAATGAAAGAAAAAAGTATTGATGCTGACATACTGAGGTGCCCTGTTGAAATTACTTTCTAGGAAAATACCTGATAACTGCAGTCCTTATTTAAGACATCATATTCAGTGAAATTTTTCTGTCATGTTTGCCTTCTCTACTTTTCTTTCTGTAATCTTGGAAGATTTAATAAAACTTTCAAAAACCCATATCACTCACTACAGTAAATTTTTCTCCAGAATGTATTTAATCTTTTTTTGGAATTAATAATTTATAAGTTATCCTATCTTTCAGTAATTAAGTAGAGCACACTTTGAAACTGCTTTCAAAAAGACGAGCATTATTATGTTTCTTGTATTTAATTCTATCTTCCAATTTTTCAAATTTGTTTCCAAGAATTCTTCACACGCTACGGAAACAGGTTTAGCTTTGCCCTTTGATATCCTTCATAATACTTCTCTGTGATTTCATCTTTTCTGTTGTCTTTTTATTTCATAAAGTTCTTCATCATCCCTTACTATTTTCCTGAGAGTTATTTACTTCACCTATTTTGTTTTTTTCATTGAGCATTGTCTTTCCTCAGAAAACAACACATATTTTATTACGGATATGTACTCCAGCATGTAAGCCCAGAAACATACTCCACACCCACCTACTTGCCATGATATCTCAGTTACTTTATGAGTGTATCTCTAGTGAAAACTGGCCATATTTCACAGTGAATATTGCTGACACAAACAACATATTTGTTTTCATTGAGCCACATGGCTCTTAATTCTGAAATTGAGGGTGTTTGGAGCACAGGGTCATGTAGCCTCATTTTTACACCTGTCTGAATCTGGTTGTATTCAATGCCAGATGAAGCATTCAACAGAGGGCAAGCAAAATTTCCAGAACCGGCAGCAGAAAGTTCAAAGTTACAAATCATCATCCAATCTACATCAAACAACTAAAACCTTCCCTTGCTTTTTTATCTCTTCCTAGCTATTCTTTCCAAATACATAAGGATTTTCCTCACAGCCTCTTCCCTTTCCTCTCAAATGGAGAGATGCTTTTTAGGGGTACTGTTGTGCTACCTATTAGACAAGTGGGACTGAGAACTAACATCGTAAATAAAGGGTCATCAAAGAAAATTTAATTTATACAAATTGGAAAAAGGCTAAAAGTACTAGGATTAGACTGGTAGTTTCTCTCACACTGACCAGAAAAAAACATTTCTTGCTAATTTATTCTTCTGTAAATTGCATGCATAGGAATAGTAAAACAACATAAGACTCACATTCTGGAGTATCACTTCCATTACCAAGAGTAATCATCAAGAAAGATGTTTGAAACACATTTTGGTTCATCCTAATTATAGGAAGGTTTATAACACTTGTTGTGATAGATTTAATTCATCATAAGTGACAAATATTAATCATTATCGTAATAAGGAATTATAAATCAGACAGCAGATTTTCTCTGTACTGTATTTTATGATTCTTAGTCATATCTTTATGCCTTGTAATTATCTTAGGGAAAAAAATATATATCTATTGTAAGGTACAATCACAGGTAATTATGGAAGTATTACTAGAATAAAGGAGCTGATCTAAAACATAATGACAATCATAGCCTTATTTTATTTTGAAAATATTCCTAATTTTAACTAATATTAAACATTCTCATATTCTCTTGAATATGTTTATGGGTATATGAGGTTCTTGGAATTTTATTCAATTATAAGCATATATGGTTGCTTTTCATTTAATTTTAAAACTATCAAAAGTCATCATTTCAATGAGTCTAGTTAATTAGAACACACATCTAAGCTTTTCCTTCACTGTAACCTAATTCCACAGTCTCAGTACAGGTACATTTTAGATTATAGCCAACTGAGTAAAAACATCTGCTTAACAACATTAATAATTAACATAATTCAGAATTTGATTATTATAGGCATGACTGGACTATGCCTACTCTCTATAAGACTATAAATTTGGAAAAATTTAGATATGATTCAGAATTTAATTTTTATTCCTACAAAATGTCTTGAACTCAGAAATTTGACTCCTGAGCCTGAACAGCTTGACCTGATTCCTCTGAAATGGAGTCAAATAATTTTAAAGTACACTAAATATATTCTTCTGGGGAGCAACATTACTAGAAGAAAATTGCAGATGATCAGAGTGCTACAGTTGAAAGGATAAATGAAACCACTGAATTACTTGTTCGTATGGTTAGTACTTCAGTACTCAAATACGCTACTTGAGCTTATGGTTAGTATAGCACCTAACAACCTTGTTTTGGAAATTTGACAACCTATGAAAATTTGTTCTTAGTTATATTCATAGATATGTGGATGCATAGATATGCATATGAAAAACTTCAGGCAAAGAAAGTGTTTTCAAACATAAATAAATACAAAATACATTAAAATATATTTCTTTTAAATTGCTGAAAGAGTAATGTTCTGATACGTTATAAAATTTTGTTAGACACAAGTTTTCTGGAAATAAAAGTGAATTCCACACCAAACAGCTGGTCCACTGTTAATGATAAATGTTCTATTTTTTAATAGAAGCAGTGTTATTCAAATGATTATATATGTATATGGAATCTCAGACCCTTTCTTGCTGTGTTGAAGTGACTTGGTCTTCACAGAGCACTGCATAGCACAGGATGGAGTCTCTTAATAATTTTTGCTCCCAATCTGACAAAGGTGCAGATTTGCAGGGTGGGCCTGTTGTTTTTAAAAGGCAGCTTTTAGTGATGCCTGTTTTTAGCATGGTTCAACTCAGCTTCTCTATGTAGCTGTGTCCCTCTAATGCTCTGATGCCGCTTTACAAATGCCTAAAAATGTGCAATAATACTATCTGGACAGATTTGCAGAGAGTAGCAAAGTTACAGACGTGCCAACATATGGATTAAAAATCCATTGATCCACAAAGGTCTGATTGTTCCTACATTAAAACAACAGGCTTATTGTTTGTCCTTTCCATTCCTGGAGGATTAAGCTGCGAATGCCTCAGTGCCACGTGCACAGCCTTGTGCATGCAAATAGTTTTAGCATTAACACCTGTCCCTGTCAAGCTGTGCTGGGAAGTGTGCATTGGGGTGTTTAAAAACGACACCATGACAGTTGAGATCATCTAGCATGCTCAAGGTAACAGGCTCCTGGCCTAATCACAAGGGGCTGGAGCCAGGGCATAGTCAGTGATGGGTCCTTAACTGCAGGGTTCGTTCTCCGCCTCCGTTCATCGGAGCCTAAATCTTGCTGATTTCTCAGGCATGCTGCAAGACCCATTTGTTCTCTGAGACTTTTCCAGAGGGAAGAAATAAAAATGAGGAGAGTTTTCAGGTGGTTTGACAGGTGATCTGGAAAGTCATTGTCAGGTTTTCTTTAAAAGTAGTGCATAAGCCTCTGTAAATACGCAAGGAGTGGGAAGGCAGGAACACAGTTTTCAGCATGAAGAAACAGCTCACTGCAGATTGAATTAAACTCCATGTAAAACATTTTATAAGTGTCTAGGGACACAAAACTTTTCCAAAACTTTAGAAACACTGTCCTGGTCACGCTTATTTCAGCTACTTATGTCTTATATCTGATTGACTAATACTGCAGTATATGGACACCTCATAAACAAGATGTTCTGAAAGGTAGTGCTCACATGATTGATTGAAGCCCAATTGAACAACTTAATTTGTCTGAGATGAGAATTAAGCGTTTAACTTACCTGCACAAGTAATTGTCTATGTGTCGAAGAATTGAATAATTTGTTTTTTCTTTACTTTTTCACTACTTTTAAATATATCTAAATAGATATTTGCTTACCTTTCAAATTGAAAAACTTTGAAATTCTTTCTTGTCCCCAAAAGCACCCACAATCAGGTATGTTTTGTAGAAATGAAGGAGCAATCAATGCTTATTGTACACAATGAGAATACTTAAAAAAACCTGAGTGGATAATTGGGAGGACAGTGGGCCTTACAGACTGTGTATTACAGAAATATATCTATTTACTTTTTAATTACCAGCCAGTTCTAATTGAAAGGTTGACTTACTGCCTAATCTTGCAATACAAGGTAGTGAATTTTTCATTTAAATTCCCATGAGAGCACTGAGTATAAACACAATATAGGACATACAACACTATTATGGTCTTTAGGATTCAGGTTTTCTAAATGGATCTGTCAGAGGAAGAACATCTTTTCCTCAGAGCTGTCCTGCTTATGACAAGGCCTCTAAAAAACCTTATCCCCCAAACAAAATACCCTCCACACTTAGTAGCTGAATTTAGCTGCAGAGTATTTTGTTTACTTAGGCTGATTATAGCTAGTAAAAAAATTATCACACTTTCCAATAATGTGGGTACTGAATTGCTTGCAGAGTACATGATAAAAATGAGAGGTGTTTGTTTTATGAGTTATTCTCCACTAGCTGCTGCTATTCTCAAGTGAGGCTGTATTTAAAAATGTTAGTGAGGACAAAAAGACCGACTTTGTCATTTTTCAGAAGCTTGCCAGTTTTATGTCTGAGTACATCAGGAACCAGGGCACACAGAGCCCTACTGCATGCCACTGATTTCATTTTTCTTTTTGCATTGCTCTGACAGTAAGGTCATTTATCTTTTGGATAAGAAATAAGAAGCAAAAAATGGAAAAAGGAAAGCTATTTCATTTGAAAATTGTGTTGTGTATTCTTGAGAACATTTTGCCACTGTCAACTGCTAATTTTTATTCTACCAATAGTCAGCACACTCTTCATCAATAAGTCAACTTGGTGGTAGGTTTGGCAGTGAAACCAAAGCCTTAGTGGGCATGATCTAGTAGGTTCAGATTACTTGCATTACAACTGTTTATTTTTAGTTCACACAAGACTGAAAAGCAAGAAAAAAAAAAAAAGAGAAAGTTTACAAAGTTTACTTTTACTTGTACATTGTTGGGTAGATCCAAGGCAGCAGTTGAGGGGGAGAAGAGAAGCCTCAGGGGACACCTTATCACTCTCTACAACTGCCTGAAAAGGGGCTGTAGCAGAATGCTCTACTTGGAATGTGGTTAAGCTACAAGAACAATGCCTTACATCCAAGGCCACAAGTGGTGGGCTGAGAGAGGCATCATGGGCTGCATTTTGGTGTTGAATTAAAATAAAACCCATCTGGCCCATCAACCTCAAATCAACATCTACACAATGAGGCAAAGATTTAGCAGCTAAAGTGCTAAATTGACCTGGAGGCATATGACAGGCAGTCAACCCCTTTATACTGTGAAAGCCATTTTCCACAGGGTAAATTTTTCTGACATATTTCTCCTTGGGGCGTGTGGAGATTCCTCCTTTGGGTTTTGGGGATGCCCAACAGGAGCAGCCCTCAATGTTAAGAGAAAGAGACTTTTCCATGATTTTTGGTATGGGTGAGTTACATCAATCTCTAATAATTGTTTATTTTTGCTATATTTAATATTGCTATATTTAATATTGCTTTGATATAGTTCACTATCCTGTCTTATACTATAACAGTAGCTTTAGCTTTTATATTGTGTATTAAATAATTCTGATTAAGTTTTTTTGTCTAATCATTTCTCATAATAAATAGGGGTTTTTTTGTAAATATATCTGATTTGCCATTATTAAAACCTGTGGGACGACATTGTAAAACCTGAAGTGTTGACAAAGTCTGAGGCTAGGACTGGATCCTGCCAGACCCAGGCTCATCTCCCTGAGGAGGAATTTAGAAAGCAAGCGGATCCTTTTCTGCAACTCGTGACTCACCGGGTGGGCTTGTCTAATAAGCTTTGCCTGGAGCTCCCACTGTACCTGCAACAGAGCTTGTAGCCAGCTGTGTGTCAGAAAACAAGTGACAGAATGAGAGGACATAGCCTCAAGCTTCACCAGGAGAGGTTCAGGTTGGACATTAGGTAGAATTTCTTCACGGAAAGAGTTGTAACACACTGCCCAGGGAGGTGGTGGAATCACAATCCCTGGAAGTGTTCAAAAAGCAACGTGGCACTTAGTGCAATGATTAATTAGTGGGGTGCTTTGCAATCAAAGTTGGACTTGATGGTCTTGGAGGTCTTTTCCAACCTTAACTATTCTATGGTCCTGTGTAAAGCTCTCCCTTTTCTCTAAGAAATATAACTTTCTTGAAGGTAATATTTGTTACGATTTGACATATCACAAGTATTAGAAGTCAGTGCATTGGAATGAGTGGAATGTATTATAGTGTGCATAAAAATAAGGAAAAAATAGGAAAAAGTTTGGCTTCAAATTAAATAATAGAACAAGAAGTGAAATATCTCATTTTAAGCTTTGCTTCCAAACATCTTAGAGATTTTTTCAAATAAGGTAAAATTATTCTACCAGGTTCCTCCTGCTTTCTTTCAGAAAACTTCCTTGAGCTGCGAGACTCCATAACAGGGGTATGAGATGGAAAGTGTTCACTTCTATCAATTCCCAATATGTGTCCTCCACAACTGCTCTCCAACTACTTCCATTGTGGAAGCAGAAATTAACATGAAAACAATCCTCTTTAGAGTAAGAAAGATGGAAAGGTGTTTCACGAAAGATTTTAAAGTTTCAAATTTAATCCCCTTCAACCTCCCTCTTAAACTGAAAAGTAATAAACTTTTCAAAGGCTTTCACAAAGAAAATGAAAAAATACTGGAACAGACTCTCTGAGTAGTCAGTGCTCTTGCCTTGAGTGGCAAGGGTCTAGATGAAATGTAAAGATCTATTCTAACAGCTTGTAGACGCTTGAATTTTCTAATTAGAGACGTTTTGTCTGAATCTTCTATGTAATTTTTTCCTGCCTTGAAAAGCAATAAACATAAGTAGCTAAAAGAAAACCTCTTGCTATTTATTGAATTCATAGGCATTTGCAAATAAAATGAAGTGCTAAAACTTTCAAAATTCGTGAAGTTGCATCTACAAGTCCAGAAAAGTTTACTGAAATGTCTGGAAATCCTTTAGAGTATTCAAAATAAGTATTTTGTGTAAGGTACATACATGAATTCCTTTTCTTTCAGTCAGAAACCCTATACTTCTGCTTAAAAGACTATTGAGAAAATACAGGTCAGAACTAACTTGAAATGGTTGTAATGGGAAGTCAGAGCTTTTCACATTACAAGTGATAGTGAGTATAACACAAGACTGCAAAGTTCCTGGTCAGGTATGGTTTTTTGTATTTTTTTTTTTTTACTTTTGTAAATTGCTGAGGAGTGTGAGCTTTTACACTCACTTTTTTTTGTTATTGCTTTAACAAACACTTCTAAAAACTCAAACAAACAAAGCACACTTTCTATTTTATTTTAAAATAGCTCTCATGCACACAGACGGATTACAAGCAAATAGTAACTCTTTTTCAGACTGTGATTTCCTTATCATACAGAATCCAGTCTCCATCTTGAGTTGCTTCCCCTTCTCTGTATGTTTTTTTCTCATTCTATTTCATGTCACACAGCTTGGACTTGATTATTGATATCTGTCTCCTATATCGTTACCTCTATCACTGATTTCTGGACAAGAAACTTTGACCCTTTTATTTATCTCCATCACCACATTTTTCTTCCTGCAGCAGTTCTTCTCAGCTGAAATATGGTGCCGTGCATTGACTACCAAGTCATACTGGAAATTAAGCATTGGTACACATACACATTCATCTCTGTTTTCTACATTGCTGTAGAAACACATACATACAAACGCTGAAGACTAAAAATAGATTACAAACACTAAACTGAGCCACTTTTGAAAATAATTCTCATGATTTACTATGGCCCCCAAAAACCTGAGGTGTTTGAGTTACTAAAGCTGAATTAGGAAGGATTGACTGTAATCCTAAAACATTTAAATCAAAGAACTGATGACTTGCACTAGTACCTAGCAATGTAAAACTCAAAGTAGGGCTAGATGATGACTGACATAGCTGTTTGCTCATCATCCTTTCAACCTTGCACTTGTGCTATTCCACAAGTGCCATTCTGCCATTTGAAATTGTCTTGCCAGCAGCTTTTAAACTAGTCATGAAGATTTTTTTTTTTCTAACAGAACTTTTGAGATTACTTTTTACATTCTAAATCAGTGGGATTTAATGCAATGATTTAAGAGTTGGACTGATTTAAGAACCTGTTCAATCAGCAGCTCCTTTGATGAATATTCATCTTTCGCTTATCTTAAAATTGGATTTCATAGCTATCTGTTGCTTCCAACTTAGAATCACTCAAGTACTTGGCACAGACTTATTTGAGGTTTGTAAGTTTTTGGGGGTAGGTTCAGCCTCTACTTTATGGATACAGAGTACTTTGCCAGACCCCAAAGCTCCAGTAGTTATCTGCTTCAAGAGAAACATGCAGATACCCTGTGTGATATAGTGAGCACCGAAGAAAGACTTTCTGAAGATGTATCAGTCATATGTGAGAACTGGATGCAGTATAACTGTAGGCTGTAGGAATCTGCCAGGTGGTTTCCCAACACAATGGGAGGAGAGATGTAAAAGTCCATGGCTAGAACAGTTTCACCTCAGGCTTTGTAATAGTTAGAGAAAAGGTTGGCACACATCTTATGCCTCTCTACCCTCTATCTAGTGTTTGAAAATCAAAAATCAGTTGATATGTGTGGTTGGGTTGTTCCTCTGAAAGAGGGTATGAGAAAAGTTTTGCCTTAGAAAGAGAGAGAGAGAGAGAGAGAGAGAGAGAGAGAGAGAGGGAGAGAGAGAGAGAGAAAGAGAGAGAATAAGAGTGATCCAGTGGTGTATAATGAATTTTAGAGTCATGTTAAATGGCATAGCCATTAACACAATACTGTTGGTTACAGTTTTCATAGTCCTGAGCAAGGTCAGACAGAGCATGTCATAGAGCTAGGTGATGTTAGTAACCTTTTCCTAGCCAAATACAACAGTTACATTGTATTATGTATTGCTGTTTCATGGTTGTTAAAATGGTGACTCTGTGAAAAATTATATTGTCTTAGAGCATACTTTTATAATTTAGCAAAACCAACTATAACTGAAGGCCACTCAAATCCACTGATTAAAACTATTGGAGGACCTATCCTAGCTTCAGTTCCTTTTTCATAATTATATGTCCCCTGTAGAGCTGATAAAACAGGTAGAAAAAACTTGAAGTATATTTTTGCATAGCTAAAATAACTATTTGTCAGGATATCTATTAGTGTTAATTACCCTGACATTTAGATTCTAAGTTGATTTTGAGAAGTCAGATTTTAAAAATTCTGATTAGAAGATTTTCAGTTAAAGAAAAACAAATAAAAATTACTTTCTGGTTTTAAACATGAAATATCCCCATGACAGTTTTATTCAGGAAATTTCTTGAATACTCGTGTAAGAGACCCATCCATCCAAAACCTCTACTAATCTAGATTAGCCAGAATATTATGACACTATATGTGTCCTTATTTCCCTTTCAAGAGAACAATACTTTGCTCTGGTGTATATTACAGGTCTCAGTCCCGTATGAGATTCAGAACTTGCATTAGATCTGCTGATACCACAAAAAGATTGAGAATGGATGAGAGAAAAAAAAATAAATTAATTGAGTGGGCATAAAAGCTAGATAACTGTGCTATTCACATTTAAGGTTTGATTCATAGATGACTGACCACCAGGATTTTAAAACAGGGTTCATCACAGTTCTCTCCTGGACTTTATGACCATTTTTATGTATTTTACCATTATTCCAGATGTATGCTGCCATCTAGATTCTTTTAATATGTGAAAGCTGAAAAAAATTTTACACCCTGGTATCTAAGAGACCTTCAGATCATGAAACATTTTATTTATTGGCTTACTGGGAAGCAATACAGAGTACATTCTACAAACAGAAGCAACTGTAGCAGCATGGCCATGAAACTAGTTGCCAGGTTGCAGCAGATTTAGGTCCCTTTTCGCTGTAAAAGTTAGGTTTCTTCTGTGTATATGCAAAGGTACAAATCTCATCAACCCTCAAGTCTATACATGAATTCAAGTTAATTTAAGGCTATTTTTAGAGGCAGCCAGAAATTAGATGTCCCAGGCCCTGATGAATTTCAGTGTCAAAACCCCTACTTTTATCACAGCTAGTGGTGAGAATTGTCTGATTGATTTATTTTAAAACAGAAGGCTTTCAATTGCAATATATTGCAATATATTATTTATTTCATTTCATGTAAGTCTTTAAAAAGAGCCCCAACAGACTCCCCCTGCCCCCAAAATATTTAGTGGAACATGTCTGCGTAGTTGTATTGGGTTTGCATGGCCAGGTTTCTGTACCTGGGGGGCTCCAGGCATGGCTTCTGTGAGAAGCTGCCAGAAGCTTCCTCCATGTCCGGCATAGCCAATGCCATCTGGCTCCAAGATGGATGTGCTGTTGCCCAAGGCTGGGCCCGTTAGAAATGATGGTGACACCTCTGTGACAACATATTTAGGAAGAAGAAAACAAATATATACCACAGATGCAATTGAGGCCAGAGAAAAACGGGGTGAGAATATGGGAGAGGAGCAACTCTGCAGACACCAAGGTCACTGGAGAAGGAGGGGAAGGAGCTGCTCCAGGCACTGGAGCAGAGATTCCCCTGCAGCCCAGGGTGCAGCCCATGGTGAAGCAGCTGTGCCCTGCAGTCCATGGAGGACCACTGGGATGCAGAGACACAGCCGACCAAGCAGGTGGATGCCTGAGAAGAGGCTGTGAAACCATGGGAGGCCCATGGTGGAGCAAGATCCCATCAATAACCTGCAGATCCATGGAGAGGGAATCCCATCCTGGAGCAGGTTTTCTGGTAGGACTTGTGACCCTGTGGGGGACCCACACTGGAGCAGGCTGCACCTGAAGGGCTGCACCTCATAGAAGAGTGAGTCATATTCCAGTAGTTCATGGAGAACTCTTACCTGTGGAATGAACTCACACTGGAGAAATTCATGGAGAATTGCCTCCCATGGGAGGGACCCCATCCTGGAACTGGGAAAAGAATCCTCTCCCTGAGCAGCAGGGACAACATGTCATGAAATGACCATAACCCCCATTTTCCATTATCCTGTGCTGCTGGAGAGGAGGAGGTAGAGTTTGGAAATGAGGGAGGGGTTGGGGAGGTGTTTTCAATATTTATTTTACTTCTGATTATCCTGCTCTGATTTTATTAGTAATAAATTCTGTTAATATCCCTAAGCTGACTCTGTTTTGTCCATGATGGTATTTGATGAGGGATCTCTCCCAGTCTTTATCTCAACACATGAACCTTTTGCTGTAATTTCTCTACCCTGTCCAGTTGCAGAGGGGAGTGATAGAGTGGCTTTGGTGGGTGCCTGGTATTCAACCAAGGTCGACTCACTACAGTAATTCAGGCTTTTAAAAGATAGGCCCTTTAACCTGAAATACACCTTTTTCTACTAGGTATCGGATGAATGCTTTTAAGACAATACTAACTCCAAAGCCTGGCTGGATGGGGCTCGGAGCAACTTGAGATAGTGGAAGGTGTCCCTACCCAAGGGATGGGGGGGTGGAACTAGATGATCTTTAAGGTACATTCCTGTCCAAGCCACTCCATGATTCTGTGATTTTGATGGTATGAAAATCACAATAAACATTTCTCATTTTAAGAATAAGAAATATCAAAAACCAGTAACACTCCTAGAAAGAGCTTAAGTCATAATGACTGTTATTGATGCTCACAGTATGAATCAACAGAAAAAACCCAGAGCTTACTCTCAGACTGATCAGTATGAAAAATGGTTCCAGTTAGCTCTGATGATCCATCTTCACAACTTTCTGACTTGGAAACACTTTGCATGTTCAAAACTGGTCAATGACTCACTCCACAGTCATTAAACATCAGTATTTGCAGAGTTCTTTGCTGCTGTAAGAAAGCTAATTTTCAATTGCATTAAAATGTAACAGAGATAAAAGAGCAAATTTATATCACATCAAAATAAGCTGCATGTCTTTACATTTAGTGACATGCTGTAATTCTAGACTACTGACAACATCCATAGAGCACTTTTTCTTGCTGTCCATCTTTACAATGTGTTACTTTTGCAATACATACACTTCTATAAAGCATTTGAAACCATTCTCCTGGACATCATACAAAGATGACATGTTTCTACCATTACCTAGCTACTCTTTGACTAAAGAGTATTTTTACATCTATGATGTAAAAATATTTTTTTAAGTAAGCATAATTTCTGCTTTTTTGTATTGTAGCTTTTGTTTCTGTGGCCACGATCAGTGATCGAGTGACTATAGTCAATGTAGACAGACATTAAACATCAATCACTATTCAATATAGAGCTGTACATGTGATATAAGGCATTTTTTAACATGTATAATAAGCATGAGGTTTTTAATGGATCCCCACCGACATAAAATACAGTACCACTTGCACTCTCTTCAGGTTAATGTGTAAAAGTGCTCAAGATGTGAAGACAAAATACCCATACCTGAGAAATACAAGCAAAAATTATGTAAATTGTCATATCGATACTGAAAAAAAGACCTTTTTTGATGATTACACCTTCACATAGCCCAGAAGAGAGGGGTAATATAAAAACTGGTTGTACTTCCTCAAGCTGTATTTCAACCTATTCCACTCACATATGACCTGAAAATGAATTGTCCAAGCACAGCATGTAGATTTTTATGAGATGATAATTTCTGTTCTTACAGGTAAAGTTGGATTAGTAAGTGCCACACTGAAGTAAAAAATCTTCACTTCTGGCTCTCAGACTTCACATAAATTTTCTGTAAACTGTGCAAATACTATATAAATTCTCTGTCTGTTTTGCTGCTTGGCAGAAAGACACAGACCTGTACCTGTTCAAGGAAATTTTTCTCCAGTGGTACGGAATCCATATTTTATCAGTAAGGAAAACTTAAATTTTGGCAAAAACATTAAGCCTCCTTCTGATCTGACACAAGATATTGGAAAGATTATATTTCCAAAAATATAATAGCTGATGTTATTTGCTTTGTCTGCAAAAGTTATTGAGAACAGGAACAGATTTCCCAGAGAGATACTGGAGTCTCCCTCAGTGGAGACACACAAGAACCGTCTGGACACAATCCTGTGCCATGTGCTCTGGGGTGACCCTGTTTGAGCAGGGAGGTTGGACCTGATGACCCAGCGTGGTCCCTTCCAACCTGACCCATTCTGTGTGAAAATTATTATATTGATCAAGTGAAAAACTGTCCTTGAAAGCAGCAAATTTTTGTTTCTGTATCTCAGCATGTTAGTTACAAAAGAGAGTGGAAAAATACTATTTTAAGTTATAGCAAAAATATATAAATCTGTATATTCAATTTTGTCTGAAATTTTATTTGTCCTTAGATTGTAAAATAAACAATAATAACAATTGAAAAGGTATTTGAATTTTGTTTCTTAAAAATAGATTTTTCAGTACAAAGGTTCTCTTGGACACACTTTATATTATGTCTACATTTTTAAGTAGGTTATCAATTTTCAACAATTGTTATTGCCACTGGTTAATTGCACATTACAGCATCTGACTGGAGAAAGTTAGGTTATAAAACAGATTGATAAGCAGTTGCAACACATTTTGCAGTTGAACTTATATGTAATTAAAACACACGAGCTGCACTCCACAGTATGCTTATTACAATCTATGCTAATTATTTATGAATATTTTTTCAAATTGAACTGTTATACTGAAGTACAAATTAAACCATTAGTCACAGATAGTGCAAAGACTATAAGTACAAATTTAGTTGCAATGCTTAGTTTTTTATGAATTTAAGGATCTCTCAATTATAAGAAAGTTATTAATAAGAAAATGTTTAACCTTAGTGATTTTATAGTAGCACAGAATATCTGCTTCCAACACAGAAATAGTGGGACTGTGCGCTTCAAATTTAAAGGATTTATATTAAGGATATCCAGGACTGTATTTGAAAATCAAAAAGACGACATCACATTTCATGGCCAGCACTTAGATTATTATTGCAAGCAGTGGGATTATGACATTGAAATATTTGAACCAGAAACACTTTCATTCCATGAGCTTCTGCAATTCATATAAATATGTTTACTTTTCAAGATATTCTAGTACATAAATTTTCATTTTGAAGGGTACCGATACTGCTCATCTATTTTTCTGTTCAATCAAATCATCTCAGTGGAATATACTTTTGTCAAAAACCTCTGAGAAAGCTCATTTTATACCTGTGAAGAAAGAAAATGGAGCTGCAATGTTATTCCTTGCTCTGAGGAGAAAATTCATCTTTTTTTTTTTTTTTGGCAGTTCTAGTCACTTCCTTGACAAATACACTTACTAGCTTATGTTGTAGAAGCCTATCAAAAAATACATTCAACCTGTGTTACTGCCTTCCCAGCAGCACAAATGCAGGCTGTTGAAGTTCAGGAGAAAAGCTGGTATTTCCATGAATCTTTTTGCATAATCTTTCAAATTTCTTCCCAACCAGGTGTTGTTGATCATGGTCAAAAATTACACTCAAAGTTTTTCACAGCACCCAAAGTTTATGTTGGTATAAGGTCTGGGATAAGTCTCATCCAATCTTCTTTCATAACTCATTTGATGAGGGTAAAAGACAAGGATAAAAGACAGCTGTGAAATTCTTTAAGACTAGAGGTAAATTCTGAAAATGTCTGAGTTTGTTCAGATGTGGATTATTGTTGTAGGTCTATCTCTACTCATATTTTAATTAACTTTTCAAACTGAGACAGAGAAAAGGGAAACATTTGTTTAGATAACATAGTCAAGAGAAAAAACCCAGACATTCACAAGAAAATTTTACTTCTTCACATCTTAATCCAGATCCCAAATTTGCGCATATGGTTTATGTAGAAAATAGAAGGCCTTTCCCACAGTCAGAGCATAATGAAAGTCAAAGTGACCTCAGCTGATTTAGAACAAACAGGTCTGACACTAGATTTCTTGGAGCAGAAAAAGTACAGTCATCCCAAACACTTTTGTTTTTCCCCTCTCTCCTTCCAGAAAACAATTATTTTGATAGTAAGAATGATGCTCAAAAAAAAGAAGTTTACACATAACCTTAACATCACAGTAGTCATGGTAACCTGATCTTAACAGTAGGACATCTTGATAAAAAAAGATAGACATAACAGGAGGCAAGCTACAAAGACGGTCTTTTGAGCAGTTCTGAAATAACTTATCTGAGGTAAATGGTGATGAAATCTTTGTTCCTGTTGCATGGTTTGAGCTGTTTCCCTCTCTGTGGGAAAGCATGTGTTTGCTCTAAAACCATTTCATAGTGTTTATTTTAGCCACATTTTTTTTTCGTTGCAGGGTAAATATTGAATAACTCCACAGTGTATAATTCACTGGAAGACAGTTGATTTTCTACCTTCCTGCTTACTCCTTTGCATCAGGAAAGGATTACCCTGCAGTAAGGTGGGTTTCCCTCTAAGGAAGAAAAAACTCCAATATATGTGAAGTAGTGATTTCTAGAAGTATTTCCATTTCTTTCTAAGGGTGGCCAATTAGATGCAAAAATCCAAATTTCCTAAGTTACCTCGTTTTCAACAAAATGACTAGATTTTGGCATTCAGCTATCTTTGAGTCTCTGGGTTGACATACTTATTTCAGAAAGTGTAATTCGTAACAGGATTTGGCTTAATGGAGACGCTGAGATAAGAATCTTGTGACCTCAACTGTCTGTAGCCTACCTAAGCGGGACCCAGAAACTTTTAGTTCAATGAGGTTAATAGATAAGCTGCTCCTGATTCCTTAAAATTGACTTTTCAGTTCATCGCCTTGCTTATGAATTAATTATAAGTGATTTTTTTTTACTAGACAGATCACCTTCCCTGAGGTTTGTGAGACTCATGAAAAGACCAGGCAATATTGAAATAGTTAATACAGTATTAAGCAAATACTCTTCTTTTACTTTAACACTCATATATTATTGGAAAACCTATTGAAACATATAAATCTAAAGGTTTATCACAGTCACTGATTTCTTTTTCTTCACTGTATTTAAAAAACTCTTTCAACTGTTCAAAGGTTCAACTGTCAGAAAAGGCTGAGAATTATTTACATTACAACCTAGATTCTTAATCTTGTTAATATGTTAAATATATTCCCTCACACTCTAAGAGAAATGGGCTGCTGTACATCATACTCAACATTGCTCAAATTTATTGGACTGTGAAGACATGCATGAAATTTTGTGAAATATTTTAGAGTGCTTAATTTTATTCAGTTCTTACATAGATAATGGGAAACACAGAGACCAGTCCTCAGCTGGTATAAATTGCAGTAGACTGGGGAGTCCATGGCAGTGTAACAATCAACACCTGCTGGGCTCTGTCCCTGGAAAGTCACCACGTCAGAAATTACTATCCCTGTGCTGTCACTATAAAGAAATTATTTTCTATTTCCTACTAGTAAAGAGACCCCCAAAAAGACCCTTTTGTCAAAAAAATATGCTTAACTTCTTTTTTTCACCTCATCAAAAAGAAGAAATATTATATGAAAATGAGCTCTCGACTCTAATCCGGGTGGAGATAGTTTTGCTTGGCATTGTTTTCTCATTTTTTAAAGGGCTTTCTAAATTTCCTTTATTTTAATGTTGTGTTGTTATTTTTCTTTTGTTTTGTTTGGGCATTTTTGCTTGTTTGGCTTGGTTTTTCCATTTTTGCTTGCTAGCTGAAACTAAGGAATTCTGGAGCCATGATTTTCACAAGTGGTTCACATATTTTTACTACTTGCCTGATATTTTCTGAGAAGACTGCTGACATGACAACATTATGACAAGCAGCAATGGTTTTAAACTGAAAGAGGATGGATTTAGATTAGATGTGAGATATAATTTTTTTAGAATGATGGTGGTAAATCACAGGATTTTGTTTCCCAAAAAGGCAGTAAATGTCCCGCTTTGGGGAAAACCCTGGAAACATTTAAGGTCAGCAACCTGATCTAGCTGGGTATGTCCCTGCCCATTGTAGTGGGATTGGATTATGTGACCTTTAAAGGTGCCAAACTCAAACTATTTTATAACATTCATAGAAACAGATTCTCTGCTAAAGTTTTGGATTATAAGCAGTAAAAACAACTGAAGAACTGTCATAAATTTAAAAAAAAAATCCATGAGTTTTATAACTAGTAAGGAACTAAAAATAATTAACAATCCCAAAGATATATATGCTTCTATAAACTAATCTGTTAACTACTTTTTGCAAATGAAAAAAACAGTGCTGAAGATACTACTTCCTTTGCACTACAAGATTTCAGTTTAAAGTCTGAGTTTGCATTCCTAGCAACCCTAGTATTGCAGACTTCTTATAGCCCGAATATATGTTGAAAAGTACTGAATTTATGCAGAGTGCTGTAGTCACAGCACTAGACTAGTGCAGAACGTGCAGTTATGGCAACCTTCACAATTGGCCCTTTGCTCCAACACCTTTTCTGTCCTTGCTACTTGTGAAATTATATCTTTATATCTTTTGGAATGATTTTGCACATTCTTTCCAAATGTAACTAAGATATTAACAATTCTCTTACCCTTTTCACTCTCTTTGTGCTGTTTCTCCTGGTAACACAGAAATACTTGCCAAGTAGTTAAATAAACAACACCTCTATAGCTGACCTGTTTTTTAGAACTTAATTAATTTTTGGTGTTTTTAATGGTGTGTGAGGTGGAACAGGATCCTTTATAGACTGTAACAGGTGTCTGGAGAATTATACTAATTCTCACCCTGGTTTACAGCTGTTGAAATACCATTAAAAGCAAGGCTACTCCTCCCCCTATTGCTAAGGAGCTCTTTAAGCTTCATTCTTGACACTACCCATTGAAAGCAGAAATTGGAAACACCAGCAAAGTGCCAAAATCTATAACTCTTTGTATGAGTTTGATGAAATTATCATGAGACAGAGTAAATAACTTAAGCCTCACAACAGACTGGAATTCCAAAGAAGTTTGTTTGCTCTGTCTGAAAACAGATCATTGCAGAAGAACATCAACTTAGTACAAAGAAGAAAAGGCATCACTGGCTCTGCAATGTGTACTGACTGGATTATTTGACTGAAGTCAGGTTTCATTGCCAACAGGTAAATAAACAAACCCTAATTTTAGTGATCACTCACTTGTCTCTCACAAATATCTGACAAGCATTGAAGCTGGTCTCTGTGGCTGCTTACCGGCAAGCAGTTAATACCAGCATAAACAGAAAGTTCGTGAGTTCCAGTCTCAGGCTGTGCGTGGTTTCAGGCTTGGAATGAAGAGCGGGGTCTAGGTGTATGCTGGGAAGTTTTATTCCATGGGGATCCACATGCCAGAGCAAGTTTTGGACTTCCGTTCTCTCCTTAAATATCCAGGGTGCAGCCTGGGCAGGAGGGAACTTGGGGCCAATGGGGAGAAAGGGAAGGGGTGGTTCCATCAGGGTGATACCACAGGGACTGGGAACGGGGGAAGGGGCTCAAAGGAACATATCAATACAGATAAATAAACAAAATACATATACAACTTTGAAAACCTCAATCATGCACTGCAACAAAGCATGAAAGTCAAACATAATTTAGATTCTTTTATGCTCTATCAGAACTTAATTTCTGTGTTATTTAAATGTTTTATTGTCTGTGTTTTGGGAGGTGCACAGGGATTCCTTGTAATCCAAAGACTATTTCTCACAAATGCTCTTTTTTTTTTTCCCTTGCTAATTGAGCTGTCATTGCTCATGATACCAAAAAGTCTTTGTCCCATTTTAAATTGTTTCTGCAAAATGTTATTTTATTTTCATTTGATTTAAGCCAGGTTGAAATTCCAAGTAGAATTTACATTAGTCTCCAGAACAGCATGGCAGACAGCTAAGCCAAATGCCTTACTTAAATATTGGTCGGCCACCAACATCTTCTAATAAACCAGCAGGAATAATGCAAAGGAGTCCTTAGCATCAGTATAGTTTTCTTTAGTCCTTGGATACATTTGCTTGCATGGCTACCATCCCATTTCTGTTAATGATGCTGGGGACACTGAAAAGGACCTCCATGCCTATCAGTTTCAAGCACTTTATGCATGATAAATACATAGTTACAGCCAGTGGTTACTCTCTGGTATATTGCAGCCCATATAAATTTTTACTGGGGGAGTACAGGAATAAAAACTCCAGATGCATTTTTTTCCCTGTTCACCTTTTGCTGATCTTGATCCTACAAATGATTTGCAATAATAACTTTATAGGTGTGCTTAGTAACTGCCTATGTGATGCTGCTTCTGTGGAGGAAGATACCCTTTGAAGTCAAGCATTTGCAGAATCTCCAGCTTAGATAATAAAACCTTCAGAGTCTTTCTCCGTTTGATGTGATTAACAAGAAAAGAACAATGAATTGGATTCTGTATTTACTTTTCTTACAATCTAATGTTCTGGTTCAGAAAATGGCTCTGTGCAGACAGACCTCTTGTACCTTTACGTGAACCCTTTTGTCTCCCACTGGAAGAATATGTAGGCTTTAAAAAGTTGTTTCAGAATGGGAAGATAAACAAGAAGAAAAGCTGACTACTTGCATCCCTGATCATTCAATGTTAACACCAATTGTCATTAGAGGAGCACAGCAATTTTCCTGTTTTAGAGCAATTAAATGTCAAATCCTAATATTAGACAAAACTGTTCATGGGTATCATTTCAATTTCTGTTTCTTCTTCAAAGACAAGAAAACTTTTAAAAATTTAACTTTAGACAATTTAATCTTTCTCTTAGTATTTTTCAAAAAGCTCATTTAAGACAAAGAATTAATTTCTTCTCGGTGGTAAGAACAGCAGGAACTGATTTTTCCATGAGGAGAAATTTGTATAATAAATTATTTTCATTTACAGTAGTGGTTTACTTTAGATACTGGATCTAAATACTATGTAGCCTTCCTCTTCATCTTTCATCTGGTCTGACTCACAAATACATAAAAACAATTTTGTCTTGCTATATGGCTATTTAAATAAAGTAGTATCTAAAAGTTCAACAGAAAGCCAAAATATTTAACATGGAAACACTTCTTTGCAGCTAAATTTTCCCAGAGTATGGTACAATGCATTTAATTTGAAATAAGATAAAACATGGAGAGCAAACTTAGAATAAACAAATAAATAAATGTGTGTAAAAAAGTGTCTCTTGAGGGATTTTTTCCACAGACTTTGAGGAAAATAGCACAAGTTTCATGCTTTTTACCATGTTGGTTTTTATTACTGAAAGGTTTCTCAAGGCAGAAGACAAAAAGGGTACTTTAGCTTCTACCTTTGCAATTCTTTGGGGGGAAACAACTTTGCTTGTGTAGTGTCTCTCTTCTCATACAGATGTGCAATTGTGGTGCAATGTGACAGTGCAGAGGAACAGGGCAATGCGGTGTCAGGAAGTGTATTAACAGCATTTGGAATTAAGATCAAGAATGGAGAGTACTGCTTCACTGGTCTTCTAGGTAAACATACCAATTTCATTCTCCTATAAGAAATGTGAAAGTTTTCATAGGGTGAAAGATGCACCCTGCATCGATATGGTTGTATTACATCTCATGTACCTATTAGACAATTCTGACAAAGAAAAAATGCTTGTCTCACAACAAAAAAGATAATCAATCAGTGATTTCAGCACAAAAAAGCACATATTTTCCTCGGTCTTTATTGAAAATTAGTGTGTTTTTGTCCAAATACAGTGAAATATCTTCCCTTTTGGACAAAGATGCAACTTACAATATGTAAGCAAAGGTTTTACATGGTGATGAGGTGTACAATATACAAGGCTAGAGCTCCTTTTACACTTTGCATTACAAAAAGATTGAGATATGACTTCTTTTCATTTTTAATGGCTAAAACACCATATTTAATTTTTTTGGGGAGGGGGGAGGTGGGGGGAGGCGGGGGCTAGAAATTTGGCTCCAACTGATTGCTGCATTTTAGAAATGCTAGACAAATGTCCTGAGCTTTCTCTAAAATATTTATATACGAGAAACTAAAGTCAGGCTTAGATTTGTCTGTGTTCCATAAATCTACTGCAGTGAAATGCACTGTAGATCAAACTGGAGTAATCACAAAATAATTAAACTGTTGTTCCAATTTTCTCTAACTGTCTTTAAGCCTGATTAAAGCCTTATAACATCTAGAGAAGGTCTGCAGTAAGATGGCATCTCATTTAAGTGGAGAGGGAAGCAACAAGGGTAAAAATATCATTGTTTGTCCTGCCTTGGAATATCTGATAACATAGGGAACTAGTGTGAACATTATTATCCAAGACTTTGTCTTAGACCTAAGTGCTCCTAGACCATAGGATGTCTCTGTATTTCTACAATCCATTCATCATCACCAGCAGGAACTATTTCTAAGGAGCTGCAAACATGCTGAGAGTCTGAAATTAGTTTTCTTGGTGACGATATGTGATGTAAGAACATGACAACTTGATTGCCATAATAATGGAACTGCCAAAGCTTTTCCAGGGAGGGAGGCAGAAAAAGGGGGAAACAGGAAACACATTGCAATTTAATTCTGGTATTGGTCCAAGATTGCTTTAATTTTACTCATCTACTCTGAGAGCCAGAAAAAAAAAATAAATTAAAGCCTTCTGATGGTAAATGGCTCTTGGGGGATGTGAAAATATTATCTCACTCACAAATTCATTTGTACCCTGTATCCATGTTTTACTATGCAAGTTTTATTTGTCATGGTTTCATTATTTTTATCTTGAAAAAATATTCTTATTTTAGCCTAATTGGTTTCCCCAGTACAAACAACAGAATATAAAAATGGGACACTTTCTTGTAACCTGACAAATATTTAAAGAATTTTGATGGGGAAATATGAAGCTAGGTTGATTACAATTGCTTTTCTTGGGTAACTCTCATATTCATAGTTGTTGGCTGTAAAAGTAAAGATGAAGGAGAGATTATATTTATATGTAAGACATTTCAACAGAAAAGGATCCTCATGTGTCTTGTAGTATTCATATATATTATACACAAGAATATTAATTGTATATATTTATTTCATATAAACAACAGAATTTTGTATACCAGTCAAATGTACTTGATATTATAAGAAAGGTGAAGAGTAATTCCTGTGGAAGCCAAACTACAGGTAAAATCCTAAGTAAGCAGAATGCAATTTTAGTGCTGGAATTCCACAGAGACATCAAGGTCAATATTCCCTTGTGAAATATTACACTGTCTCATTACTAAACTACCTGAAATTCCACTTCATGGGGTGATATTAAAGTTCAACAAACATGTAGCAGAGCTGATTTAGCTAAACTGAATTCATACCCCTCACCAAGTTTCAGAGTGATTGACGGTCAGCCACTTTATCCAGTTATCTCCTGCTGATGCTGCTGAGGTCTGATCCTGTTTCCTTATCTAGATGAGATCCCAGGCAAGTGTTAATGGTGCCACCCGAGTGCCTTATCTCCCAGAATGAATGCCAATACACATATGCTAACCTTCTTATTTGAGAAGTCAGCACATAAACCGATACTTGGATTTGGATATCATGACAAAATAATGTATTTTATTTTCTTTAAGGCGTCTCCATAAGGATTCATAAGGATTGTGAATGCCCTGTATTACTGCTGCTGTTGCTTCAGCAATCAGTAATATGTTTATACAGTGTTGCAGCCTGCATAAATGCTAGGGAGTGTTAATGTGCCACTGTCTTCAGTAGCAAACAGTGGGTTAATACCATCACCAGAAATTTCAAACAATGTGGTCTTGCTCTCCCTGTTGTAATAGAGGCTTTTTGAACAGAAAAAAAAAAAAAAAAGCTTGATTAATTTAGTGACTACTAATTAATATATGGTGGTCAAGCCTGTCGATATTCACTGACAAGGTTATCATCAAGATGTCAATGAGAGGCAGAGTGAATATCTTAAAGCATTCAATGGATTCCAGCCAAGAAATAATAGAGGGGAGAGTGGCAGGGATAGATAGTAAACTATTGTACCACTGAAGAAAACCAGAAGTGAATGGGAAAAAAATGTCTGAGCCTCATGTTTTCTCTGAAGAAAGTTTGTTCTGTCTCAGCAAGAAACTGATCATTAAATAGGAAGCAGCTTGTGTTCCCAATGTTCGTTCTACTGAAGTTTAAAGAAAGTTCTGTCATTAACTCCATAAGCAGTAGAGCTGGCTACATAGTAGATGTCTCATACAAACAAATAAACAAAAATCTCTTCATTGTTTGTATATAGGTTATTTTTTAAGAGAGGACTGTAACAGCCTTTAAGCACTCTGCTTAATGAAAGTCTGTTAACAATGTATGTCTTTGAGTTCTTTGGAATCTCTCAATACCTGTGATAGGTAGAGAACTGCTACTACTTATCATTTAGAAAAAGTACAATGCATCATAGAGATTTTTAAAGATATAAAAGTGTTTAAAGATGAAAATGTGATATTTGTGTAAAGCAGGTGAAAGCTAGACACGTAACTCTTAAGGATATTTCAATCATTATAAAACAATGGAAGTTAAATGTCTAGACACCTTGTCAAAATAACATTAGTTGTATCATTAGTCACAGGCATACATTTCAAAAACCTGTTGTTGGGTGACTTTCTAGTGTCACAGAGAAATTTTGGATTATAAATAGCAGCTGAGACCCCTTTCTGAAAACCTTGCCTCTGAAAAGGCATTTGAAACTTTTCTTGGAGCCTATGGCAATATAACTAATGAAAGTCAAAGTCAGTGCAATAATATTGGATCACTAATTCATATAAAGATATTTAGCCCAGAGCCTTATGGTCATAAAAAATCTTTGCCAGAAATATGTTTCACTACTCCATGTGCTTTGACCAACTCTTGTGAATTTGTGCTACATAAGGATTTGGCAGATTTAGCATTAAGGATTTAGCATTAAAAGATGTCTCATAAATGAACAGAAATGCTCATGGAATATTTTGTTCTAAATGTTTCAGAAGTAAAGAAATCCTGAATTCAGAGAACTATCATTTTTACTTCATAGCATATTTTTACTCTTAATCATTCATTCACGTGTTCTTGAGCTACTCCTCACAAATCTCTTGCCACCTGAACTCCTCTGCTTCGTAATATTCTTTCATCCTATAATTTATTTTTCTCTCCTATACTCTTACCTTTTCTTCTTTCCTATTCCCTCTGCCATTTCATTTTCTGCGTGTTTCATGATTTGCTTTTGGACTCACAGTGATTCTTCTTCCCTGTTCCTTATATTAATAATGTTTGCTACAAGCCATGAATGACAAGGATGTCTGAACGAATCCAGTATATCTCTTTTACTCTCCACAAAAATCCTTGTGAACAAAAAAGTGACTGTCTGCATTTCACAAGGACAGGGAACACAATGCCCTGTACTCAGAGGAATAGGTTATGGTTTATTCTGCTTTGAGTAAAGAACTTCATTGAGTGGCAGGAACTAAAGCACCTTAGAGATTACTGTTTGTTCCAGCTGAATTGTCATTGTCACTCTGCAAACCGTGACCTGTCTGCACTTCTTCACTGAAGTTGTCTCATAATTAACAAAGCTACTGTGTTCTGAACCTTGTGAATACTGTCATAAAGGGCACTACTTGGATTGTCCAGCTGGCAAATAGAGTTTGGCCCTTACAGGAGGCTTGGGCATCCTGTTCTGCAGGTGACATTGATTAGATGTGCTGTAAGGAAGAGTTGACATTTTAAAGGTTTGAATATGTAAATGATTTTTTTCCCCACAGAAGGGATAGCATTATGAAATGTTGCAGAAATGATTCTTACTGCTCATTAAAAAAACCCACTAAAAAAAGGAAAAGGTTCATACCTCCTCACATACTCTGAGAGAAGGTTCAAACAGGAGCTAAAACTGGAATGACCTGAGATAAATCTGTGTGTTGAAAACTATGTTCACCACTTAAATTTTCTGTGCTCTTAAATGTGTGGACACTGAATGGTTTTCATGCCTTAATGGTGTGACTGAAACAGCTTGCTGCACAGGTCAGCAAGCTCTCTGCCCTCCCTCTGTCGGGTGTCATAGACTTATCAACTCCAGCCCTTCTTCCCACAAGGCCAGGAGGTTCCTGAGACTTATGATCTCTCTCACCACCTCTTCCTCTCACATCCTCCTGCCAGCAGCAGAGGTGATAAGCAAACCTTCCCTCTGCACTGCAGTTCATCTCACTATTCCCTTTCCACCTAGCTGGGCATAGCCTCAGACTTAACAAGTCTTGTTTAGTAACAAGACTCGAAAACATATTTCAGGAGTTTCCCTGCTGACAGTTTTTCTTCAAGTTTTTAAATGGTGACTTTTCTGCTGTAGGAGAAGCCCACAGGCTTCCTCTGCAGAGGCAACCTGCTGGATCTGTTACTTGCTCTTACCCGTGCTTGGTGGTTAGCAAAGTGGAACAAAAGCAGCTGCTCAAAGTACTTCAAGTAGGGGTGCATATTATGGTCAAATCCTGCAAATAAAAGGTTTTCCTCCTGCGGGACACACTCCCTAGTGGCAGCATAGAGCAAGGACTCACATGCCTGGACTTAAACCTGATAAATGCGCCTGCATGGTCAGAATAAAAGTAATATGTGAGAAGCCAGTAGAAAAATGAAAAAAAAAATAAAATCCAAAGATATAAGTTAATTATGTTTTCATCTCTTTGTAACAACTTTAAAACCTGTTTAATAATTTTTTTTTGCATAGGTATAGGTGTGGGCATTAGGTGATCTACTCCCTTTTCAACCAGATTAATCACTGTTTTCCACTGCAGAAGTAGTTAGCACAAATAATATAAAATAGAGATGGGCAAGCAGAGAGAGAGAAAACTGAAACCTCATGAAACGCAGCTTCAAGAAATAAACATTCACATAACCCAAACAATCATGAGCTAAGAGGGATGACATATTCTTAAACATCTACACTCTTTCCCAGTTGCCCAATTAATATCATTTCCCTTTTAGTAGTAGCCATCCTGAAGATATTTTTTTGCATTCTGCTGAGCATCAGCCATGTAACTTTATTTTGTCTTTCTTAGATAGCTGTTCAGTCATTTATCTTTAGCACTGTGATTCCAAGAAAGCATCAAAGCATTGCAGAAGTGATGAGCAACAAAAAGTGCCCAAACTAGACATTGCCAAACTTCTATTTTAGAATAATTGCATGAAGGACACTGACATTAAAAAGCAAACTTTGAACTATTACTAAATAAACAGCTTAGCTCCTATATAATTCTGAAAAGAGTTAAGAAAAATAAAGCAGAAGTGGATCAAAAACTTTTCTTCCTGTGAAGGTTAATGGAGTCCTGTCATTGAAACTTTACAGGAACAGTCCTCATCAGATATTAGGATAGTGTCTTATTAATGTTAGATCATTATTATCATATTTCATTTAGTGGTGTCAAACATGAAATATGATAAGATGTCAAAATGTGAACCTTGAACATTGAGAGATGATCTTTGAAGTAGGCATTGATTTTTGCAATGCTGGATGGCCCATTTTGGTGTCTGAATCCACATTTTTTACCATGTGTCTTATGTGGGTATCTGGGTTGGCAAACGCTGAATCTGAGACCACACAGACAGAATTTGGCTCAAAGCAAACATGGGTGCTGAGGGACAAACAGTTTTTCAAATCAGTATTTCAGCTTGCCTGCAAGAATTATTGAACACCCCCAAAAAAAACAGGCTTAAATGATCAAAAGAACAAATGCAACTAACACACAAAATTTCCCTGAGTTGCTTTGGAGGTCTGTATCATACAACTTGTGACATCAAATGGAGACATAAAGATTTGCCCTTTCTTGTGATATAGTGACCAAAGACATCAGGGTGTTTATATCATCATGCTTATTCTTTTTCATCCTCATCACACTATCCAGATGAAACAAGTATTAAAGATGATTTGTGCCCATATCTATATAGATATGTTACATATATAGCTACATTTCAACACCAATATATTTAAAAATATGAATTCAATGTACATTTAAGAGTTCATTTCAGCAATTTAAAGGTTCTCCCAATGTGCAAAATTAAAACCTAAGATCTTCAATGAAAAAGAAAGAGGAAATTTATGCACACTCATTCTCCAGAAGGAAAGAGAATCTAGTAATCTTTGTACAGATTTTAAGACTTTACTTTTAACTAAAGTTCACGGTATGGTAATGAGCTGTTGATTTTTGTCTTCAGAAAATGTTTACATCCAGTAGAGAGGCTTTAGACATCTGGCATATGTAAGCATGGTAAAGGGTTATTGCCTAAGGGATAATAATCCCTCCAAATGCACTCAAAATGAAAGATGAGGTTGGTATTTTTTGCGCTTGGAAATTGTCTGTCATCTCTTAAGGTTATCTCAAGCCACCCCAATTATAGAGCACATTATAAATGATTTGTCTTAAAATAAATAATATAATTAAGCAAATATTATACAAAAAATATACTGAGACCTAAATTCTCCATGTGTATCTCTATTAATGTGCGTAATTCTATACACACTTCAATTAAAATCAACAAGGATTTAATCCAGCTTGAAAAAGATGTGCTGGGTGACCCTGGAAAACCAACTGAAACATGTTTTAGATCTCACTAAATAATCACAAAAGGCCTCAGACAGAATGCTACAGCACCATAAAATAGATATAATCACTTTTTAGAACACTCCTGGGTAATGAAATATGACTTCCTGTTTTTAGGTCAGTGGATCAATGTATTTGCCTTTCCAAACAGAAGTGGTTTTGTATAACAGGATGAAATACCCTGAGAGAAAGGGGAAAGTAAGAATGGAGGTCTCTAGTGCATACCCCAGTGTGAATCGCTGTGAACCTAAGCAGTCTCATGGTAGCCAAAGAATTCCAAATCACAGCCCATCAGTCCAACCTGCAGGGGCCAACATAGGTTTGGCATTTGTGACTGTCAGCATTTACACTTTAAAAAGCAGTGATATAATAACAAGCACATATTTTATGGGGAAAATAAATATTCAAGCATAATTGTTAGATTTTGCTTGTGTCGTGTTTTTGTTTTGATTTGGTTTTTGGGTTTGTGTGTAGGGATTTTACCTGGTAGAGCAGAGAGCAGCAGGGAGAGAAGATACAGGAAATGAGTTTCAAGGGAGTGCAAACTTCTCATTGGATCATGACCAATCTCAAACCCATCATTTTAAACCAATTTCTTTCCCAAAGGATTGTACTGAAATATATTAAAAGAGCACAGAGGGGAAAATCTCTCCTATATGGGAGAAGAATTTTTTTACCGATTTAGTAATTATGAGAAAAAAGTGATTACGATTAAGCGTCACGATTGCCGTCATCTCGGTTAGCATCATGTCTCACTCCACTTCTATTTTATAAACTCAGGAAAGTAGGTAAAGCCAAAATCCATCAGGGCTGTTAGAGCAGTGGTTACAGAAATGCTTTCTAGAATTCATTTCCACTTGCTTTTTATAAAGGTCTCTCTTTTAAAATGGGTTCTATGTTACAGATACATTTTCTTCAAAACTACTGAAAAGGAGACCCTGTTGCCTTTCTCTAAGTTTGATCTGCATGGCTAAATCTGAGCTCTGCAGTAACATTGTTTGGACAGTTATTTTTCTGTGGTCTTAGAAAACACTAGTATCATTACAAGGAGATTAGATGAATGAAAATATTAGAAGTGTGCCTTTGAAGCTGTTCTAAGCATCAGGACTTGAAAATAATCCAGGACAAAAGATTGTGTTATTAATGATGAGCAATAACAAATATTCAGTAGCAACACACACTGCAAAAATTAATTAAGAGACTATGAAACACACTTTTACTGGCTGATGTGTAAAGAAAAATCAGACAGTAGGGGCAGCATCATCTGTTCTTGTACCAGGGTACAGGGATAGGCCTCTATACTCATATTAATCATTAACCTAGCGAAGCTATCTCTAGCATGAGGAAAGTATGCTTCTTATAAAGTCTGCTTAGTTCTGAGATTTTGTTCTGAAGGCACAAGAGAGCATCTTGTGCCATTCAGAATGCTTTCCATTCTGAAGCAGATTTATGAAAAGAACACTTTTTCCCTTGTTGTTTATAACATAAAAGTCAAATTTCCAAATTTTATTTACATATATATATATATATATATATATATATATATGTAAAAACCTGGCAGTTCTCAAGAAATAGTAGAGCTACCCCTGTTTGGTTTCTCTAAATCCTATGTGAGATCCTGGTCTTGCAAACTGTTCTACAGGTGGTCAGCATGATTTGAACACTGGTATTTCCAAATAAAGAATTGGGAAAAACCAGTGCTGTTCAAGAGATATGAAAATATTCAAGTAAAAATTCTGAGGCTTGAAAAACCTAAGATTTTATTACAGATGTGCCAGCCTACCTAAAACAATAAGGGAAATCAATTATAATTTGGTTGTTCAACTCATAACTTTTCTATTCTCCAGACAACTCAAATACATTTTTTCACAGGGCAATGATTCCTTAGGATGTGACCCTTTGTGTCAAGCACAGCTGTTCCTTGATGAATTTCAACTGCTTGCACTTTCTTCCCAACCATGCAAGAACAAACTTTTTTTTGTAGTAAACTAGTCACATTTTATACTATACGTATAATGCTATTGTATAATGCATAAACCTATAGTGACACAGTTTAACTCGTGGCCAGAGTGTTTTGAGCCATGTATAAATGTATCAGTCTCTGAGGATCCAGCCCTTGCAGATTGGCTTTAAACAATTTTAGCGAGACTGCTCTTCAGAGGTGTTTTGTAAAATAAAAGGTTTAATAAAGAAAAATAACAAATGTTACAGAAAACAAAAGAAAAGCCACGCACCGGTGTCTGAGAAAACCTCTAACACTCCACTAAAAACACTCCAAAACTCCTTTACTTCCTTTGGTCTCCTTCCTAAATACTGAATGTCTTAGAAGGGGACAATTTGGCTTGCTGCAAATAGGGAGAGGTACAGGATTTGAAGAAAGGTGACAAGGTCTAACAGGCTCTTAACTCTTGGCTCTGAGGCAATTACAATGAGAAGGACATACAACTTTCTAGTTAAACTTCCTAAAATGTCTAAAGATAAACTGAAACTCTTCTCTTATACAGAGATGCTCACTTGGGGGTGGGGGGTGCTTTAGTACACCATAGGAATTGCCAGAATATTAGAAAAGCAAGGGTTAACACCCAGTAACAATACAGAAGTCCAAAAGCGATGACTGTTTACTACCCAGACTGGTTGTGGACTTTAAGGGGCTGATAATGATTAGAGCCAGTGACCACAGTTACTAAGACTGGCCTGTGGAAATACATGCCCTTTTTTCTCCACCTCATTGTGTAACAACTAGAAGGAAAACTGCAGGTTTTCATTGCACAAGAGGCTCTTTCTACCTCTGAGAACTTTCAGCACAAAGAATTAAGGAAAGAACTAGGTGGAAGATCTTTTGTGGTATGTATGAAGATGAAAGGATGAAAGCTGAAAAGCTGTGAGTAGGTTCTAGGCAATAGAAAAAGGAGGTAAAGAGGCAAGTGGGGCAAGAGGTTGATACAGTGAGGGGGAAACATTTGAAACAAACCTCAGAAGGAAGACATGCTTTAAAGAGATGCTTTCATATCTGATCTATTCAGGGTCTGTAGCAATTCCCAAGTTCACGTTCAACCCTGAGCTTTTCTCATGGATGTTCTGTATTGTGTGTGTGTGGGAATTTGTTGCACCAAACACCTGGATTGATGCCTGGTCCATAGAATTACATTGGCAATTTCTATAGGTTTTTTCCATATTTCCATTCACTGCAAGAGTGTTTTTACTGAGTCAACTTATCACAGAATGTGTTTAAGTAACAGCTTATTAAAGATGATCTGTAGTTGTAAGCAATAATTAAACAACACAATTCAGATTTCCATTGTACATAATGTTACAACAATTACTAACATCTCTATATAGGAGCTAGGGGACATAACATGTTCTATGTTGGCCGAATACCACTGTATTCAGCTTCCTAACCCTCTTCACCAAAGCACCTTTGGAAAACAGGTATGGGAGATTTTTCTATGAAATTCAATCTTTAAACATTCTTTTCTCTGTGTGAAAGAGTTGTCATTTTCATGCATTTTAAAAATATGTTTTTATTAAACAGTTCCCTTAATATGTATTAAAGGATAGTTTATTATTAATTGATGGCATCCTGTCCTTTGGCAAAAGAAGAGCTTCTAGATATGTTCTAGCTGAAATATTATAAATAGAATTAGTGATCTCATGCAGCATCCATTACTCTGAAGAGCAGGATGCAGCGGCTCTGATATCTATACAAAGATAAATTTAAATGCAGTTTTCTTTGACATAAAGAGTATAATGAAAACTATTTTAGCCAGTGCTTCTGCAATGGTCATAGTAGGTAGCTTGAGGAAAATCCTGTCTGAAATGCAGTATTAATGCCCTTTCTAACAGCCAATGCATTAGTTATACCAGCAAGCTGGACATCAAATGCAACTTCCTAGGGTTCTGCAGAAAATCCACAAAATACACCTGGAAAATATAAATTCCCACTCTCACACAATGGTGATTAATATTTCTGAAAACACGTGACTATCCTATCAACAGTTGTTTCACTGCCACTTAGGGACATTTCTCTATCAGAGTTGAAGGACAAGTCCACAAAAGTCTTGCTGAGGACAGATTTCAGTTAGTAAACTCAGCATAACAGAATGTTGTCCTGGTACATAATATTACAAAGCCGTAAAATATGCTGAAATGCAGCAGAGCTTCTGACTGTAGGTCCCACATTGGGTCATGAATCCTCCATCATCACAATTTCCTTAGAAATTTCCAATGGCTGACCTTTTCCAGGGCAGAAGAAAACAGAGAAGAAATTGAAGTAAGCAAATATTATTTTTTATCCATGGGCTAATTGTCTTATTCGTCCTTTAATTGCTGAACAGTGGGCACAGATACTTACAGTCATATCTGTGGCCCTGAAGTCTGGATCTATTCCTTGAGGAGCATGATAACAACTAGAAAGTGATGTTCAGCTACTAAAGATGTGTTAGCAAAATGCATTGATCAGTACCACGTGCAAAGAAATGTCAAGGTCCTCTGGGAGAGCATCTGCATCTGGAAACTTTTGGATCCCAGCTAGGGAGTAAGAAGGACAAATGTAGACTAAATCTGTCTTATTATTTGGCATTTGCAATAGAAATAGCTGAGTCAGGATTGCAATGCTGAATTTCAGAAGGGAGAAACAGTTTCTTCTGCAGCAGATGAAGGTAGAGTGATCATAGGAATCAATATGCTCCTGGGATTTCTCCTGTAAAGTTTTGGATTAAATTAAATTGAAAATGTAAATACTAGGAATACTGAAAATTCAGTAACATTCAAATATCCAAATAGAGATGACATATTGGAAACCAAATGGGGTTTCCCTGAAAACTGCAAAGAAAAATATTTTAGAGTATACCTAAACCCCTGCTATTTGTAGTTACAACATCATAGGAAACAGGTAATTTTTCACTTCTTTCTCAGTGTGCCTTGATGGATGTCACTCAAACACATATCACTGTTTGGACTGGATTCAGTCTGCATTTCAGGTTTGCATTTGAATTTAGGTCTGTCACAACTGATAAATAATGATAAATGTGACATTACTACGTCTAAAGATCATTAAATGTCAGCTCATGCACTGGCAGCAAAATGGCTGGCAGAAAGTCAATGATGCAGGAACTGTATGGAGTGTGAAGAGCAGAGATGGATCTGGGGCAGCAGGGAGTTGTACAAGCTGTGAGTAATCAATCAATCATTTTCTGCTGAGGGAGAACAAAATGAGATGTAAAGAGAGTTCACTATGTACAGGTAAAGAGAAAAACTTATTGTTTAAAAGTGTTTTGATTCATGTCTGTGCGCATTTAGTAACCGTGAAGAAAAATAATAGGTCAGTAACAAGCATTCATTGTACTCCAGCCAATTGCTTTTGATAATTCATCTAAAAATTTATATTCTTCTGTGGGTTTCAAAAATTATTTATTTATCTACTTATTTATCTGTTGCTAGAGCCTGGATGGTTCGAGTTTATTATTTCCTAATTTTGTGTACTATCATAACCTGCAAAAACTGGTGTAAATAACATAACGGGCTTCTGATTTCAACAGAAAACAGTAAAAACCTCCAGCAAAACAAAAAACAGCACACACATGGAATCCTTTTATATAAGAACATCTATTAGTATATATAAGCCAGCTGACTTAATTTTTCTTTTGGAAACATAAACAATATAAAAAAATATGGCACAATTTTAACTTTCCTCTTTTTTTCAGGAATAAATCAAGAGCAGATCCTTTTGGATTTCTGGAGTATGTCAACAAAAAAGTGCACAAATTTGATGTAATAACTTTTGTCCATAAAGATTGCCTAGTTTGATTCCAAAAGTTACTCTTTGAGTAACACAATGATAATATTCTTCTAAAAGAAAGCCATTTTTCCCTTCAAACCACTTTTTACAATCCAATCAAGACTGAGACTCTTTTGAAAATTCTAGGAAAATACCTCTTCTATTGGAAAATGTTTTAAAAAATAAAAAATAAAAAGCAGTCCTTTCAAATCACAATAAACTCTCTGTAGGATTTAGTGCCTCCTACAGAGTTTCTTTGTTGGCCTATAAACATACACTATTAACCTATATAGTTACGATCACAAATGCAGAAATTGCACAAATACAATTCCATGCATTTGCCTTATGCAAAAATGAGAACAAAATATTGGCTCTGTTTTCAGCACAAAAAAGAGGTGATCTCAGTTTAAGCTCAGTGCTTAAGCAATATTAGAAGAGTGTTAAATGAACAAGACTGTCTGTGTGTGTGCAGTAAATACGACTCTAAGTACTTCTCTTCTTACAAGTCATTCAGACCTTACACTTTAATAAAAATCTTTTACTAGCACTCCTAGAATATTTAGACCTAAGACAATGTTTAGAGTATATATTGCAGATTTCTTTTAACGTTGCTAACAGGAAGATGCCCAGGGCATTGCCCCTTGCATGGATAGACAACTGCTCAGTGACAGTGCAGTCTGCTTCCTAGCCAAAGCAGAGACTTGAAGTCCTGGTTGTTCAGTGCCCACTTTACACAGACTGTAACATTTGAAATGTCACATTTTTCAGAGTCATTGCATCCTATTACACAGAGGTTTTTCCAGAATTCACACCTCTTTGTCACTGAAGTCATCCCTGTAGTAAAATTAGAAGTACTTGAGTATGCTGAAAAAGTGACAAGGGATATGGACATAGACAGTAATTATTGAATATGAAGCTGGCCCTAGTTCTTCTCTCAAACAGTTAAGACAGGTATCAGCTACACAGTTAAACTCCCATCTTTCTTACCTCAGTGAACTATAAGGAAACAATGAAAAGAAAAGAACAAAGAGTAAGAACCTGAAAACTGATTTATTTTTTAATACTTTTCATTTAATAGTTTGACAAATGAAGCAGAACCTCTGCCATGTGCAAAGGTAAATTAAGCAATCACCAAATGTGAATAATCTGTATTTGTGATAATTTTGTCTGAACTAGAGATAATTTTCTTCACAGTAGATGGTATGGGGCTGTGTTTTTGATTTGTGGTGCAAACAATGTTGATAACAAAGGGAAGTTTTTGTTTCCACAGAGCAGGTCTTGCACAGAGTCAAGGCCTTTTCTGTGTCTCACCCCACCCCACGCCACCAGTGAGGAGTGGTGCACAAGGAGCTGGGAGGGGACCGGACACAGCCAGGACAGCTGATCCCAAGTGACAAAGGGACATTCCACACCATATGGTGCCGTGCTCAGTATTTAGATGTGGTGGAACAAGAAGGAAGCGGGAAACGTTCCTAGTGATGACATTTGTTTTCCTAAGTTATCACTATTCACGATGGAGCCGCGCTCTCCTGAGGATGGCTGAACACCTGCCTGACCATGGGAATTGGTGAATAGATTGCTTGTGTTGCTTTCCTTGCGTGCACAGCCTTTACTTTATCTAGTAAACTGTCTTCATCTCAATCAATATGTTTTCTCAATTTTATTCTTCAGATTCTTTCCCTCTTCCACCAGGGGAGGGTAAGCAAGTGCCTGTGTGGGGCTTAGTTCCTGGCTGGGCAATTAATATTGCTAACCTCAACAATATTAAGAGATAATTAGGTAAGTCAAGCATATAGTAGATATGAAGTACCAAAGTGTGACTTCCCTTCACATTTAATGTATAACTGTATATCGCAATATGAAGATAAGGAATAACCAATAATAAACTCCTGAGGTCTCTATTAACATGACATCCTTTAATGAAATGTACACAGCAGGGAACCAAAGCTATATTACAATACAGAACAACAATAGAAGGATGATATAAATATGTAGACACAAAACTGAGAAAAGCTAATGCACAAAAGAAAACATCATAACATATGGACATACAGACACTGAGTCTTAAGCTGGTCCAGTATACATAGCCAGGATCCCATACTTGAAAAAGACTACTTCTCCAACTTAGCCACAGGAAAGTCAGGAGCACTTGAAAAGCAAAGAAATCATGAAAATTTTCTATGAAGAAAGAGTTAATGAACTCTGTTGATTTAATCCTGAAAAGTCTGGAGGAAAATATGTTAAGAGTCTTCAAATGCATGAAAATTGCTTTAAAGAGGATAGAAATACTTTCAAAGATGATGTTGTGAAGAGATTTGAGTCAGAAATCATAAAAAAACCCCTTAACATGCAGATAAACCTGGAAAAAGATTGCCTAGCAGAGTCCAGAAACTCCAATCATGTGAGTCTTGTGAAACAGTTGGACAGAAATTGAAAGAATGACTCAGATAAAGTCAATACTGTTCATGGCAAGGGAATGGACTTAATTACCTTTTGGAAAAATACTTAAGCTGTGGCTAAATGCAATTAAAATCTGCATCACATATATACATGAGATAGACTAAAGGGTGATTTTTTTTTCCCCTACTATCTAAAATGGGTAAGCAATATCATTACCTTCCTTACATCCTTAAGGAAAATCTTTGCTTATTGACCATGTGTTGTAATCTTCCATTTTCGCTATTTGAACTCCATGAAAAAGCCAAAAGGTAATTTTTAAATCTCAACTATGGTGCCAATAGGCTTGTACTAATAGAGTATTAAATGTCTTACACAAAGGAGGGAAAACCTCCATGAATCTCAGCACTCAGAGCTATAATATATTGGATGAATAACAGAAGCAAGACACTTATCTATTAGAAAACTATAATTAGGGTTAAATCAGAAACTTAAAAAAAACCCCATTGTCTTTTATAAAGAAATCAAGTTTCAGTCCTTACAACTGAAGTTCAGTAGAAAAGTAGAAAATAAAGGTGTAATATTGGTTCTCTCACTTTATGGTTTCATTAACATGTATTAGGAGGATGGAAAGGGAGGGTAAAGCAAAAGGAAAATGTAACTTAACGGTTAATTGGTTATGACTAGTTAAATATGTTTGTAGTGATATTTTCACTCTTGTGGACCAACAGAATTGTTGACCTTCACAACTGTAAAAGGGTAATTTTTAAAAGTTTCATAAATTTCAGTATTTGCTCCCTCTATTGTTGTCACAATATCCATATGTAACACAGTGTATTTTACCCAGTAATTTTATTTTAGGTTTTCCTTCTCAGAAATGAACACCTGGTCAAGATAACTTATTGGGGAATAGGAGTGCCTGTTTCTGTGTTCTCATTCCAAAAGGATTTGCTTAATTCATTGACATCATTCCACATTCTGCTAAAAAGCCCAAAGAGTTGTGTGCCTCTCCTCCTTTTTTTTTTTTGCAAAATTTTTTTTTTTTGTTGATGATAGGAGTTTATTTCTGCCTTGTGCTATCAAGCCTGGTTATGCACAGAAGGCATTAATCATGAGCCTTGTTGTTAAAACAATTCTCTACCCATGAGCCTCAGTTCATCTGCTCAAGCTGACACTTTTGAGTGTCAAAGCCTCCTCCCAAACCAATCAGTACTCTCATTTGCAAAACTTGTACCATAAGACTTCTTGGTTTTCATTGATTTTGCAGTTATTCAGTTGTCAGTGTACATTGTTGATCACAGAACTGCCAAGAGGGAAGGCTGTTGGCTGAAGAAAGGAAAAAGAATGGCATTTTTATACATGCTACCTAAGATATATTTATGAGTGAGGATTTTCCTCTCTCAGGTACTTGAAAGGAGCTGCACTGCAGTTGGTATAAGACTTGTTCTCTGTGTTTTACAGCTACCCAGACGAATATTAATATGAGACATTGGGGGGAACGTTAAGGAAGTTTCTTGTAAGCCTTGGATAGTAATTTTATTCAATACATAAACAACAACAAAAAAAAGAATCTCTGGTTTTCATTTTAAAGAGAATGTATCACTTCTGCTCAGTGTAGCAAGGAGAGTTTCAAAGAAAACATGCACTTCTCAACAAGCACAGACTGTGAAATGTATTAGAAAATAAAGGTTTTAATGTCAATTATCATTAAAAACCTTATTTTCAAAAACACTTCACAGTTTAGTCATGCTGAGAAGTGCTTCTCATCTTAGAAATTTTCAGGCTGCTACACTGAGCAAAATGGGTGCAATTTTCTTTTAATTGTTTTGAACACCATGTGTGAGAGAACATGACAGAATGCAAATTGTTTCTACAAGATGTAAGAAGCAAATAAGTTGTCGAATTTTGTGGCATCTCTCTGTGAGCTGAAAGCATGAGATGAACTCCTTTTTTTTAGCAATGGGTCAGGAAGGAATATCTCCCTCCCTTGTTTTCTCTTTCTCTGGTTTTTGTTTCCAATTCAAGACAAGAAGCCAAGAGGTTTCATGTTCATAGTGCAGTAACAGTTCTGTCCTCAGCAGCAATAGTGGAGACCCTGGGTCAGAGCTAAACCAGACTCACACCGTTTGGGGTCTTTCAAAGTCACCTGCCTGCCTCCCAGATATGCATACTACAAACACAAACTGCAAAGCAATCTTTTTTCCTTAGTCTTTCTAGCTGGCCAGGGTGGACTAGGGCAATAAATTATTATGGACTGAGCTCCACCATGCATTAATCACAACGTGGTACCCCCGTCTTTCACACAACAGGCCAGCATCTCGTGCTGATCCTTGTCCTGTGAACATTATATACTGAGAACTGAAAAATAATAATGAAATATACTGACTGCCCAGGGGAGCTAGGTATTTCTATTTTAGCCAGCTATTAGGAACCTCCACATACACACATACAGCAATATCAAAATTGAAAGAGGGCAAAACTCAGACTGTCTATGAAATGAGGCAATTAGCAGCTATGAAACAAACACTTTGATTCTATCTCATATGACCAATTAGGCACTATTGATGAGACTAGCAGAAGATGTTTCCCTCTGCAGTACTTCTCTGGCTTTGCTTAGCTAGTTTGCTTTCTGCAGTTATAAGGCACAGTGGTCAGATTTCTCTTTGAAAGCCTCTAATGATCTGACAAAAGTTTTCAGTCGTGTTGCAATAGAAATTCCCCCAGGATAATTTGACATTGCATTATTATTGCAATAGTTCCTACAGATATACTAAAGTCAAATTAATATAATTTTTTAGGGGTAAGTGCTTTCTGCAATGTGGTTTCTTTGTGCAACGTGACAGAACTGTCACACTATTTTTATCAAACTTCTTGTGGTTTCAGAAAAAAATTTCTCTTGTTCTGTCTTCATCTAGGAAACACAGGTACTCCTGGACATCATCTTGCACTTCAGCTGCCCAGAAGAACTTTAATTTTATGATTTTAAATTCCATTTCTAAGTCTTACTATGGAGGTTCCATGTGAATTTCCATACCTGGTCTCACTCTTAAAAAGCTGAGTGAAATGAACTAAATAACAGGATAAACTTGTGAGAAAAAATTCACTGGGCCATAACATAGAGCAGATTGACATATAGGTGGAAATCTGTATAAGGACTGCTAGTGGCATTCTGAGTCCACCATTAATGTCGTAGGAAAGGATTTTCTTTGTATAGCACAATAGCAGGAAGCTGTTTTGATACAAATTTAGGGATAGGTCTGCAAAGGGCTAATTAATAAACCTTTTTGTAGAAATCATGAGTACAAGAATACTGGAGGTATTCTGGAGTGCTTCTTTCCCCTTTTTACTCTCCTTCCTCTCAAAGATAAAGAAATGAAATCTATTCTTTTTCTTGTTCTGTGTACATAGAATGAGTTTTATCCTATTATGAATTTGGTCTTCTTGTTCTACTTAAACATGACCATTTTCTTTTAATTCATTTGCTCTGAAGGCACGTCTAGACTACAAATATTTGAAATAGGGATAGAAGTCTTGCACATTAAACATGAGAAGCAGCTCTGTTCAGCTTAAACATAAATGACAAAGCTGAAGTTTTTCCCTGAACACTCAAAAGCAAAACTATTGAAAAACATTTCCTACTATAATTGTGTGTATGAGCAAGCCAAGTTTAAGAAAGAGCATGGATAAATCCACATGGCCTAGATATTTTCAAATATTCTATACAGCAAAAGTGAGTGAAACACTGTTTCATTGCATGAGCTATTGCAAAAATAACTGCTTCTCAAAAAAAAGAAAAAGGAAAAGTGACCAGGTATCAAACATGCAGTTGATGGCTACCTTCTTCACTCAGCAATGTAATATATTTTGGTATACTTTGTGGATTTTTACATTTTAAGTCTCAGTATATGTAAAAATTCTGATTTTTCACCATATCAAACATAACTTAAAAGAATTTCAACATTTTTTAATAAAGGCCATGTTTTCTTGAGTCATATTAAAGGTGTTCCTGAGTTCAGACCACAAAACATTCCTTTCTTCCTTCAACCTCACATATTTTCATTACAGTCCAGATAACTGGACATTTCTGTCTGTGATCTGTCTTTTAAGTCTTCTAAGGAGAATTAGGGGAATATTTCATTTTAAATAAAGTCTTGTGTTCAAGCTAATCAGAAAGGGACACAAGTCCTGGAGGCACATCAAGACAAAAAATACAGGAAAGTGTACTGCGAATGAGACATTGCTGAGAAGATAAAAACCATGGCAGAGCTTTTTAAGCTCTCTATAAACATGTGTAAGAGGGCTGGTATGTGCCTTAGGTGTCCTTGACATTGCCCTTGTTTATTGCTCTTTCATACTGTACCCTTGCTGACTCCAAGTACAGAAAGCAAGCAGGAAATTTATATTTTCTGTATATTTTATATTGGACTCTTCCCTTTGGCATTTGAAGCCTTATTGAGACTGTTACATTTAATAATAAAAGAAAAAATGCATAAGAAGGCCTCAAAGAAGTAGGCAAAATTTATTCCAAATAAAGCCAGATATCTATTTCTCATAATTTTAATTTTTTCATAGAAGCATTGACAGACTTTACCACCTTTGCTTTACAAATATTTAGTGATAAATAGTGTGTTATTGATCATAACTCCATATAATTTGAAGGTCTTTTTATTATGGGTTGGCTTGCTTGACAATAGTCCTGCTGGTGACAGACGGCGCACACCAGTCCCAAGCGGGGAATATTAACATGGCTCATTGAAAGAGCTTTAAACTAATTTGAAGGGGCAAAAGGATATAACCAGGCTCACCAGAGAGTGCTGATCTAGCGAAGAGTGTCTGGAAAGCTGCCTCATAGAGAAGAACTTTGGGGATACTGGTCAACAGATGGCTAAACGTGATCCAGCTTTTGTTCAGGTGGCCAAGAAGGCCAATGGTATCCAGATTTGTATCAGGAATTGTGTGGCCAGCAGGAGCAGAGCAGTGATTGGCCCCTGTACTTGGCACCAGTGAGGCTGCACCTCAAATTCTACCTCCACTATTTTGGCCCCTCACCACTAGAAAGACATTGAGGTGCTGGAGCAGGTCCAGAGAAAGGCAATGAAGCTGACGAAGGATCTGGAGCACAAGTCTTAAGAGGAGCAGATGAGGGAGCTGGAGTTGTCTAGCCTGGAGAAAAGGAGGCTCAAGGGGGACCTTATTGCTCTCTACAACTGCTTGAGATGGTGTTGCAGTGAGCTGAGAGTTGGTGTCTTCTCCCAGGTGGGAACAGACTGCTCAAGAATGTGTTTGAGCCACCATTCCTGGAAGTATTTAAAATATGAGTGAATGTGGTGCTTAGGGAGATGGTTTAGCAGCAAACATGCCAGTTCTGGGTTAGTGGTTGGACCCAATGATCTTAGAGACCTTTTCCAAACCTAAATTATTTTATGATTCTAGGATCAACATATAACTTATCTTAATCACTCACACAAGCATCAGTCATACTGTATATACATCCAGAAACCAACTACAGTTTTGACCCATCCTGATACATAAATATGAAAATGGTCTTACAATATATTGTATACATTGTATATACCAGTCTCAAATACACAGCAAATAGATATGCTGTGTGTTCTAGGCATGGCAACTAAATGTAAGTCTTGGGTTTCTGGGACACTGAGAAATGAGAACATAGTGCAAGAGATGTACAAAACCTAAGGCAGGATCAAAATGAATGTTTTCTATGATGCAAACCCCCTGTGACAGAATCTTGCATGTATATCATTCTCTCCAAAACCAGCACTCTCATCAATTACCAACATATACATGGGAAAGAAGCCTTACAGTGTTCCAAACACCTTTTATAAGGTGAAAAAATCATAACTGTTTCAGCTTTTGTAAAGTATTAATTTGTATTAAAATTATATGTGTGATTCCTCTAAAGCATATTTGAGAATGTGTTCTTTAAGAAGAGTGATGAGTCAGTGAAATTTCAAGATTAAAAAATGTCCTTGGTGGTAAGAAGCTGAGCAGTGCTCAATGTTTCAATTGCTTTGCACATCTTAGAGTGTCCTTCAGTTCAAACACCTCCTTAGATCAGCAAAGGTCTATGCTGTAAGTGACAGCACTGAGCTTCCTATACATGCATGAATTATTCATTTCCTAAATAGATACATTAAAAAGAGAGCTATTTAGGATTTAATGAATATTAATAAGACCATTCACCAACATACCACATATATCTATGCTAAAGAAATCAATATGGAGGTATATTTATTACCAGCATGCCTGGAAACATACAAAACTTTTTCCACTAATATCAGAAAAAAAAATTTACTTTCAAGACTAGAGTTACTTAATCTTCAACATTCTGAAAGCACACAGGGACTTTACTGAATTGAAAGCAGAATATTACAGAGAAAGGGACGATTAATAAAGGCCCTATTTGCTTAAACCCTGTGCAAAAATTGGTCTCCAAAGGAAAAGTTAATTTCCTACTAAGTCACATTCATAAAAGATAAACATTCTAAACTACAGACTGCAAATACAAATATCTACACCACATAGTCAGATCTAGAGTTTTAGTTTATTTTAATGTAATCCTGCATCCCTTACTCTGAAATTGTCTGTCAATCAGACCACAAAAATAGCAAATTATTTAGCAGTAGAGTGATATGCTGAAACTCACAGAGATTGAATTTTAATAGCAATTCCAAACAAAACCTTCAATTTCCTAATCTCCTCTTTTAAAACACTTAGTGGAGTTGAAATTCACTTTTGAATTTGTACAAGTATTTGTGACAACATGTCTTCTAGTCGTCATTCAACACTTTAGAGTTCTTAAAAAGTAAGGTGCAGAAATCCACATTGTAGCACTTACTTTTTTTCCTCAGTCAGGAACCATATCTTGAGACACTTCTGCATCCAAACTAAATAATTACACTAATTAACACTGGCACAACTTCTCGCAAGCACAGCTTTTTGACCGTAAGATAACATCAAAACAGTCACACAAGCTTGTTGGAAATTCTGTAACTGCTCCTTTGCAGGTAATTGCAAAGAAATTTGCAATTTTCTATCAATAAAATGTTGTGCTTAGGAAGTCTTCTTCCTCGAGTCCTCCCTCCATACCATCCTTATTTTTTTGTTCCCGCTCCATTGAAGGCTGGTGACAATATTTTGTCTTTGGGATGCATGCGCTCTACACTTCCACCTCTACACTTTCACCTCAGATCCACCTTTGGATTTTTTCAGGTGTTATAAGTACTTACTGGGTCAATGTCATGATGATAAGGAATCCTTCAGGTTGACTGGATTTCTTTATTACTGTCAGCATAAATTAAAATGAACTTCTTTCTTGATAGTGACCATTAGACAAGCCAAAATTAGTTGTGTAGCATTAAGGTTACCTCAGACAAAATGTGCTAAATAGAGTAATTCAATTGTTACACACACATTAGGAAATCAGTTTGGTTGTGATCTCTGTGATCTGAATGAAGCTGAGTCACCTAGTACAAAGTTGAAATACATGGTTGCAATAAAGGTGACTAGGATTCATGTAAGTGATTTTCACAAAGTAACTCACCTGTCACAAGGTTCAGAACTCAGCAAGAAAAGATCACTGAATTAATCGAATTTTTTTGCCCCAGATTTCAAAATCTGTCACAAAGATGAGAGAAGTTATCAAGCAGAAAAACTAGTACTGCATCAAGGTCAGAGGTGTGTCTTTCTCCACAAAATATTCCATCAAAGACCCTGCTGAAATTACACATGATTAACGTGAGAAGGCTTTTGACAGGATCAAGAGCATTCCAAACATTATCTAGAAGAGTGTATTTATGTCTTTATTGAAGAAAATGTGAGCCTTTTTTAAAAATACAAGTCCTTAGTTCTAGTAATGTCAAGAATAATGTAGAGTAGGCGTCCTGCAATTAGAACTCAGTTGTTTCCTAAATCTACCCACTTATAACCCTTTTTATCTTTGTGCAAATCTCTTTACACTACTTTATAATCCTGAAATTGGCCCCCTGTCAAAAAAGTGCTGCTTAAGCATCTGCAGTTTACAATCCCTCTCCCCTTTGCCTCATTTCTGATAAGAAGAAAAAACAAATCTCTAGTTACCTGTTTGGGGTGTTTTATTTCCTTGCTCTACCAGCTCAGTTGTAGCTGAATGCAAGGACTGATGTGTCTCCAAAGTCATCTACTATATTCAGATCTGGCAAGAGCCGTGACAGTCCCTTAAACACTGCTCTCTTCTATCCTCACAGGTTTGGTGACATGAACTAAAGTAGATTCTTCCTTGGTAACTTATGTCAGTCTTTGGTTCCTCCAAGTCTAGCATTAGCTGTATGTAGAAGAGGAGTTACAACACAGCTCTGGCCATCTGAAGTCCTCAAGGTGCTGTACGGTTATAAATATTAAATTAATTTAAAATTAATTAAATTTCTTTCATAATAATAAAGCATTCAAGTTTGGAGTTAAAAAATCCCCCATGGAAAATATTGCTGTTTCATTTAATCCAGAGTGCCTAGAGGAGATTCCATTTGCTGCTCTCAGTTACATTAAGCCCTTATTCTAAAAATCCGTGGGGAATTTCTGTTACACCGTATGTTGAAGTATCCAGAGTTTTTCCAAATATATCAGATGAAATGAAGCATGAAAATATATGAGTGATTAATACTAATATATATGGGGACTGTTCATTTAATAGGCAGACATATGGTTTTCTGTCACTAAAGGATTTTAAAGATCTCAGTTTAAGTATATCTAATGTAAAGCTAAAAAAAATATTTAAATTAGTGCCTTTTCTTTGGCAGAAGTTCTGTTTTCCCTGTCTGAAGTGGTTGAAGTAGTATGAATTCTTGTCTTGCAAGGTCAATTTAAGAAACATCCTCTATTGAGGATGCATCCTCTCTTATGCAGGAGCCATAAACGAGTTAATTTTCCTTGGCCTAAAACATTTCCATCATTTTCATTTCCATCTAATCAAAAACTGATTCCAGCTATAACCAAGAAATCTGGTTTCTTGTTAGCATATTCCCACCAACTATTACCTTTCACCCTAAGAAAATCACCAGTGAGTTTGTGGCTACAGTCAGATTCTTACCACACTAGTCTGACAATTGGTGTCCTTTCGGAAAATCATGGATAGATCATACTCTCTGCTTGTAACTTCCACGTTGTTTTACATCTTACTCTCAAAATGTTTTGTGTATTCCATTAGCAAAAAAAAAAAAAAAAGATTCTATGAATAGTTTCCTAGATCTGATGGTGGTAGTAGTGCTTCTACCTCAACTATGTTTTCACATAGAGGGATCAAGGCAAGTAAATCAGAAAATCATAAGTTGCATTCCACGTAGAACATTGCAAAGGTTTCTAATCAGGTGTATATATAATACAAAAGATTTTGTGACTGGTTCCTTTGTGTGGAATCGAATCTCATCTCTTAGATGCTCATTTTCATGTATTACTGGATCCCAAATTAACAGAAAAGAATTTCCCTCCATTATAAATCTATCTGGGTACTTGACATTTTGAAAATTTATAGACTCAAGGGACAGAAGTACATTAGGGATAGAGGTATACCATGCCTCTGAATCTGAAAAAGCATGGAGGGGTCTTTAAGAAATCAGTTGAAAAGCATTGAAGTTGATGTGTGGGGTCTTGCCCCATTATGATATTGAGATCTTCTTGTTATTTGTCACATTGATCAAGATTCTTGCCAAGGCATGCTGTTTCTCTGAGGTGGCTCTTGTGATAAAGTTTCCTTTCCAGATATACCAATATGGAGAAAATAGTATCCAGTGGGTCATACCTTTGAATATAACTAGGATTTTGCCGGGTCTGAAGTCATGAAACCTCAGAAGTGTTCCTAGGCCTTATAATTTTGCTTTGCCCTTGGTTTGTTCTCTGCTACTAAATAACTTAGACAGGACCCAAATCATATGGACTCTATAAAATATTTCCTTTAAAGTTTCCACAAATGGTTGTCCCACTGCCTCTCCAAATAGCCTAGAGAATTCTACTGTGGTGTCAGAAATAACTAAAATCCTGTGACATGTCTGCTTCTTATGCATCTGAAAAAATATGGAAGTGAATGTTATTTAAGCAACAGTTGCAATTCAATAGGAATGGTGTTTCCTGTAGAGTGAGTAGGGCTGCTCAGAAATATGGAGAGCATTGCCTCCAGTCTTGTAAATATATGTAAAGAACATAGGATCTCAGTCAGGCTTTGGGAACTATTCAAACAGGTGTATTTGCAATCTTTAAGCAAAATGGTGTGAAAGAAAAACTTTGTTGAGAGAAATGGTATTTTGTGGAAGTACAGAAACAGACTGCCAGAGTCCATGTTTTGATAAATCAGGACATGAAGACCAGAAAAATACAATAGAGACTTTTCATTCAATTACCCTCAGTAGCAGCCTCAATAGAGTAAAGCTCCTCTTTTAGCTAGTGCTGTCCCCAAAAGACTGAAAATCAACTGTATAAAACCCAAGTATTCCCACTTTGATTGACTGAAAAAAATCATCTTTGTTTGATGGAGATGGTAGTAAACAGCACAAAGGAAAAACAGTGCTCTGTAATGAACTCTAATTTCCTTTACACTGCAGGAAACCTCATTGTGTGAGACCATTTCTATGGTGGTATCACCCACGCTTCACTCCTTTCAGTCAGGTCAAGCAATGTTGACTGAAGACCTCAGACATATCACACTGTCATAAAAGGTCACTTTGAACATGTGCTTGGATTGTATTCAATTGGTGTACACATCCATTTGTGTCCTGCTGAAGTACAATGCGTGGAAATGTAGAAGTGCTTGCCATGCAGCAGCAAAGTGCAGCAAAGTTCTCATGCATGATAAGGATCTAGACTAGCACTTATGTGACTCACAAAGTGCATTTCATTCATACAGCCTCTACTTGCTACTTTTTACTGGAGGAAAATGTGACGTTTTAATATCTTTTGCAGAAACAAAATATCTATACCTGGCAGTTATTAAAATATACATTTTACAGAATAAACAGTAACCTCCTTGTTAATGTAGTTTAAAACATTCAAATCTTACTGAAAAAAGCCTCTTAAACAAATCAAATATTAATGCTTAATAAGAGGTAAGAAAATACTGAAAATTGCAAAGTTTAATTTTTAAAAAATATGAAGTGTTAAAACCTAATTGCTATAAAATATTCATGGTTAAATTATTAAAATCATTATTAAACCCCAAATGCCTAAGTCATCAATTCACAAGCTCTGTGTAACAGAACTTCATGAACCATTTTTTTTTTTCTCTGAAGGCCCAGTGATTGTATACCCCTGTTGACTCAGTTCATGCACCTGCTACCGGACTCGGGTCAGGCTGGTCTCAAGACATCTATTGCTTAATTCATATAAAGTTACATCCAGACTCACATCCCGTCTGTCGAGGACAGCACAGATATGACCTTAAGGTACAAGAGAATCCGTATTTCTTTCCTGAGAAAGAGGCAGTGTATTGAGCATAAATGAATCCTGTTTATCTGGTCAGGCCTTCTGACAGCTGCTTCCACTTTCTAGCAATCTATATTACTTTTGAAATAGCTGCAATGAACCATTATCCCACGGATTGACAAGACTTTGTTTTCTGAAAGTGATATAAAAAAGCAGCAGGAAGGTTACCTTCTGAATCCAGCTCACCGACTGAATAATAGCAAAAGCTTATAAAGCAAATTCCAAAAATACATGCAGAATTCCCAACATAGCTTTCTATTGATTTTCAAGTATTGTCCGATTCAATTTAATGCAAACACAAGGGACTTGCGGATGTCATTTTTATATTTTGGTAGCATGAATCTTTTCCAGTGACAATGCAATGCATTACTGACTACATCAAGCATCAGCTACATTAGTATCCAGCAGACAGATACATCATTCAGTGATGTAAGAATTGGAAGTTATTAACAGGATAAGGAGAGTTAATAAAGGTATGAAAATCTTTCCCTTGATTACCATAATGAAAGTTGTGCTGAAAAAGCAGTGGGGGAACAGAGTGGGATTTCTTTATCTAGCCCCCAGATTTTTAGAGGAGAAAAAAAAAAGATGGAAAGAAACATTATCTCTCACCATCATTATCTTTGAGATGTCTGTCACATGACAAATTTTACAGTGACACATTAGCATAGAGCAGTATTTTCAGTCTTCCTACATAGTGCTCATTAAACTTTAATGAAACACTATTTCCAAAATTCACTGCCAAATGCACTTATCCTACAAATGTCACCATCAGCAATTTTACATGCACTTCTGGCAGACGAAAAAAGTTGTATGTCCCCTACTTTTTCTTTTTAATACCTGAGAAAGGTCAGTTACAATACGACATTTCTTTGAGTACTCCAGGTCACCTGGACTCGATTCCACCTTTTCTGCCCTTGTTTCTGTCAAAATACTTCTATCACTTAAGACTGTTTTATCAAATTGAAAATGAGCTGGAGTGACTTTCATGGCGATCTCTACCACAGGGTCCACTAAATACTTCAGGACCCTTAGTTATGGAAGAGATGGAATACATATGGCTTTTTATCAAAATAACAAACAATTTGATGCATAAATCCATGATAACTTTTAAAAAAACATATTTCAAAGTGAATCTGTAGTTTTCATTTATTGTGCATGCAGAAATCTGAGGAAGGAAATTTAGCAGACAATATTACAACAAATATAGGCAGAAAAAACCAGAGTTTTCATGAAAATAGGGCAGGGAAATCATGCTTTAATTAATGTTAGCCTATCCTCTGTGATAACCTAAAGCACCGAAGGTTCTTAAATGCTCATTTGTCAAAAGAAACTGCAGAAGTCAGAGGGTCTCCAAATAATCAGAAAATGTTATTAGTAAATTACAAACTGGATGGAAATTGGTATAGTAGTTCCTGACCAACTATATAATGACATGGCAGTGGGTTTTGGATAAAGAGGTAGAGTGAAAGGGAAGAAAGAAATTAAGATGTAGAAATAAATTTAAGAAAAACAACAACCAGAACCACAAAGAATGAAAGAGAAAGAAGCAAAGAGAAAAAAAGAGGAAAATGAGAAACTGATCTCCTGTCCTGGTTCCAGTATAAATCCAGCTGAGGCAATATAGGTCCTGGTTTCACCTTCAATCCAGCTGCTAAGCATTGGTCCATCTGCATCTGGTCCATCTGCATCTGGTCCATCTGCATCTGGTCCAGCTGATGAGATGTCCAGCGTCCAGGGGATACCATCCAGGCTTGGGAGTGTGTACCTTTTTGTGGGCAGGTTTCTATGTAAATAAGTTATCATTTGCAATCTGCTTTTTCAGACCTTTTCAGAAATGGGATGAAGGCCTTCTGGGATCTTTGGTGGTCTAAATCCTTCTTCCTAGTCCATGCCCATTCCTGCCAACCATTCCTGCACTTGTGATGTGCTGTAACTCATTTCTGCATTGTTTTTTATCAAGATGGGATCTACAGAGGAGCATACCAGTTCAATAACAGAATGCTACTGATGCCTTAAGTTTTAGCTTTCATGTTTTCCAGATTCTGTGCTGCCTACGGGTGTAGTTCTGAGTCTTATATTAAGTGTTAGTAAGCTCCCTTCACAGAGTAGGTAGACAAAACAAATCCTTTTTCTGCTGAGAACCAAGGACAACTTTCAGGCCCAAAAGCAAAAACAACAGTGGACTGAAGGGAGGAACAAGAAGGATGAGACCTCACAACCTGAAGCTGTAAATTGGACAATTAAACCCCAATATGCAAATGGACCAAAACTTATAAAAGTGTGAGACCTCATGACTGGTGGGCTACTTTGTGACCTTTCTAAGCCCACCTTAGGTGTAGCCCTGATCAGGCTCCTGGTCCTGCCCAAGGTCCTTTCAATGAACACCTACCTTATTCTCTAGCTCTGCCCAGTCTCTGTTTCAGGTCAGCATTCCCAAGGCATCAATACTAATTTTCAGATTTACTTGGAGATATGAAAAGTGGATATCACGTTGTGTTAGAAATGGTAAGTATAGAACCAAATATCAGTTGTGCTCAGTGGCATTTTTGACAATTGTATTTGGGGCTGTTCCTTCAGTATGTTGTACCTTCAGTATGAGCATGGGATATGGCTACAAATTTTGCCCAGATCAGAAGGACCAATGTACATGCTAGTCCCAATGAACACTCAACAAATGCAGGGTATAACCATTCAAATGGTCACATTTTGTTACTTAGGAACAATGATATACAGATTTCTTTTTTTCTTTTACTGTGTCAGTTTGAAGAGCAGAACTGTGTGGTGTTAGTTTAAGTTATACATTAGTGAATGATTTCTTTCTATTCCTTCCTGCTTCCAATGAGTTGCAAGCAGAATTTTCTCACTGAAACCTAACATCCTCCTCCATTCAATTCTTTTGTTTTGTTCAGTGTCATTTCTTTGACAGTTTTTGGTTTTGGCCTCATTACCTTGTGAGTTTTGAATATTGAAGTGCAGTGAAGGCACTAAATGTGCTGGCTTTCCTAATTTTCCTTCATTTTCTTCGTTTAAATATCATCTGCATTAGAAAAGATGCTTATGATTCTTCAGCACTTTTCTACCTTCTGTACTTTTCATTACCTTGATCAGCATAAATTAACAGCAAAAGCAGCATCATTTTGATGAAGTCCCTAATGCCACACATGCTGCAGTAACAATTGTTTTGCTGACTCCTTGGACAAATAAATAGAACAATCTCATAACATATTCTGACATTCCTTTGTAGAGCAGAATGTCTCCTATTATTGCTACTACATCTGCTATTCTAATCCACTTAATCACTATGAATTTCATAATTTAAATTTTGTCTTTGGTGTACATTTCCATGTATTAGAAATACAGATTGATATAAGAAACGTTTCTAATGCATGGACTTATTTTTTCAGAAACAAGATGTAAGAATAGCTAACTGCTTCTTACCATCTCACAGTGTTCAAAAACGATGCCAATGAAACCATACCAGATTACATTCTCACTCAAAAATTAAATATGTAATTGCACACTGTATTGTGTAGGACACAAAGATAATAAAATGAAAAGATAAAATTTCAAATAAGATTCTAATGTTTACCAACCATAAGTATATTTCAAGAAAATCTTACTGCTTTTCATTTGTATCTTGTAAAATATCCCACTGCCACATTTCTTCTATCACAAAAAAATGAACATCTCTATCACTTTGCATATATTCTTCAAACTGAACATTTATTAAAAAGAATAAATACCAAAATGAAGTAGAAATTTATGCTGATACTTTGGCAAGAAACGCTAGCAAGTAAATATGAACACAAGCATCATCATTTGCATTCATCCCTAGCTCCATGATTGTGCACAACTTAGGTTTACCTCTACTTTAACATAATTCATACACTCCCTTAAACTCCCCAGACAAAATTGAGAATGCCCTCTAAGGAAGCAATGAGTACAAAACTGGAATGCGATTTAAGTAGATAGACATTACTAAATTATCTTGAAAATAAAGTCTCATCCTTAGGTAAAGCACAGGCTTTCTCTTTGATTGGTATAGTCCAAACAGCAATAAAAGAGATTACATTAGGAGAAACAACTCACTCCCATCTTCACTGTAGTGTGTTATATTCTACAAAGAACTCTTACTGAGTTTGTTATAATTAGCATCACTTTACTTTACAAGTACAGTGCATTACAAACTTCTATCAAAAGCAAGAAAACACAGCCAGGAAAATTTATATCTACTTTTGCAGTCTCAAATGTTGAATGGTGAAGCCAAACTAGTTAAGTACCACCTTTTTTCTCAATGATGTGTTTATAGATAATTCACTAGACTTCCTCTGATGAATTTCCAGTATTATAGCACAAATCTTCAGAGATTCATGAGTTGTGTTCTGTGTATTTTATTTCTATACTGAATTGGCTAGTAGTTCTTCAGTTTGTCTTCTACCTGCCTAGTGTAATATGAAATACTTTTATGTATCACTTAGGAATTTGGCAACAAAGATATAAATTCTGGTCAGGATTTTGTTCTAATATTGCTAGAAGCATTTCCTAGGTGACAGACTACTCCACCTGATGTAATATGGTGGGCTGCAGTTCCCTTAGTACTGTTAAACTTCATGAGATCAGAAAAGGCACTTCTACTTTGGTATTCCTGTTTTTCTTGGGTAGAAGACAAACATTTCTCTTTTTATTTTTTTTTTAATCCATCCGTGTTCTTTTTGAAGTACTATTTTTTATGTATTTAATAACTTCATAGAGAGGATAACAGCAAAATTATCTTATTAATTTTCAATTTAGAATGGTGTCCTGGGTTGACAGTGCCTCCTATCCCAATTGTGCAGCTTTATCTCTATGTACTGCACTGTTATGTCTAACAGCTGCCCCCCCCGCCCCGGTGGGGGGTTTTGCCATGGTGGGGCTACTTGTTCTTTCGGCTTTTGCTGCTAGCTTTGCTTTTGCTGCTAGCTCGGCTTGGCTGCTAGCTTGGCTTTGCTTTGCTGCTGGCTTTGCTTTTGCTTTTGCTTTTGTTTTTGCTTTTGCTGGTTTTTCGCTGCTTTCGTTTTTTTTTTCCCTTTTTCTCTTCTTTTTTTTCTTCCCCCCACCTCCCCCACCGAAGATCATTGGACTGGCTCCGGACCTGACCTGGGAATATCTGGGGGTCCCCAACGCCTGAAAACAGAAGCTCTGCGCCCTCCCTTCACAGCAACTGCTTGAGTAGTTCTCTTTTCCCTTGTGTTTCCCTTGTGTTGTGTTTTTGTTTATTTGTCAATAAATAGGTTTTTTCCACTTCTCCTCTGAGGAATTCCTTCTCAAACCCAGAGCTGGGGGGGGAAGGGGTGGTGGAGGTTTGTTTTCTGGGGGGCTCCTTCTGGAGACCTTCCCCTAATTTGTCCTAAACCAGGATTTTTTTTTTAATCCATTCGTGTTCTTTTTGAAGTACTATTTTTTATGTATTTAATAACTTCATAGAGAGGATAACAGCAAAATTATCTTATTAATTTTCAATTTAGAATGGATAAGAAGAAACAGTCGTTTGCAATCCCTATGCATTTTTCTGAAATGATTATACTTCCTAAGTTTTGTTTGTTCTGTCCTTTCAGATATAAAAATTATTATTCAACCTGGAGCCTTAAGTCACAGGCTTCCTGTGACTAAAAAATTAGTATGCAACCATCTGCATCCCTCTACAGCTACAGACAGTTTTTAAGGCTTGTCATATTAAAAGCTGCATTAATTATTAATTTATTTTGTCATATATCCTTAATAAAAAGAAAACCCAGGTTACTCCTTTGAATTGTCTCTTCATGTTACAGATAATTTTTAAATAGTCTGAAAGCAAGAGAAAAAGACTAACCACATGAAGGAAAAGTTATGGGCCATTTTTTCAGATCAAAATACCAAACAGGGGCAATATTCCCTTTGTGTGAACAATAAACTGGGCCCAACATTCAGCGGAAATAAACTGACACAGCTGTATTGAAATCTATGGAATAAGAGTGATTTATACTAAGATGCCAAGGGTTGGGGGTTTTTTGTTTGTTTTGTTTTGGTTTAGGGTTTGTTTGTTTGCTTGTTTGGTTTGTTTTTCTTTTATTGGGGCAAATACAAGCAGATGGGAACATAAGGTGTTGAAATGCACTTCCCACCTTAATAGTGGAAGCAAAGCTATATCACAATCCCTTCATTACTAATATCCTGGATTTGATCATACTTTTATCTAAGGGAAAACTTGAAGTAAGGCTAAACAAATTGAGGGATTAACAAGAAACAAAGCAGATATAAAACTTCAGATTTTCATCTGTTCTTCAAATGCATGACAGTAGCAATTGTATTACAGTGATATGCTTTATGAAGTTTCATAAAAACTGTTGAAAATGCAGGTTCTGTTTTGGACAGAAAACATACAAATGTTGAATTATCCTTCCTCTTCTGCCGATAGGTAACTTACAATTTTGGGTGGCTCATGCTGTGTCTGAAATGTATTACGAGATACAAGGCAAATTTACTTATGGATATAATTTTACAGTGGCATTTTTTGGTATGCCTTTCATCTCAGAGTCTTTTAATTTGCCTGTTTCAACTTTGACAAAAAACACTGCAACTAAAACTATTAACCAAGACTACAAAGAGGGGTAAATTTGGCAGCTACTAGAGTCATAAGCATTCAGATCTACCATTAATGGTCACACAGTAGATGTTTAGAAGACCACATTTATAGATTTATTCTGCAAGGAGAAGGAGAGAAAAAAAAAAATGGCATTTCCTCATTAAGGCATTCTCTTCTTTTGATAGCTGAGTAAAAGGGATGTAGGTCATTCAGAATTCAGAGCAAGTGAAGCAGAGCAAAATCCTTTGCAATCATTTCTTGTGACATGAAATATTATATCTAATGGGTGTTACTGATACTGGCAGCAACATTCAGGATGTATCTCTTCCTAAGCTGGGAAGGGAAACTAAAAGGAATAGTAAGATACCTTGCATTGAAACATTTCCTTTATCACTGCTGCAGCAAGCCAGTCTGACAAGTTGACATGCATAGAAGTACTACTTAAGGAGTAGAGGTGCAGATAGGGAGGAAAAATTATTTTTGCACAAAGGTGCACTCCTCTGAGCACAGCCTTAAATCCAAGGGAGAAAAAAAAAATTAGAACCAGAAGACCTATGAGACACAGACTTTTTCTACAGACTTTTTCTCTTTGATACCAGGACTTCTCATGCATTGAATTATCCAAAACATCTAAGAATCAAGCCTCCTAGAATACTATTACAATGACTAGGCAGTAATCTCTTCCTTCAAGTGGAATTTCTAGACTATATTTGTTGCAAACAAATCATAACAGCAATTTACTTCCCATTACATTTTATTATTTGTTGCATTAGTGCACAAACTCAAACTGCAGACAGACTATGGCTTTCCAAATGGAGTAAACCCAAAAAATTTTCTCTGAAAGTTTTAGGAATTTGAAATATAAACTCAGTGCTACTGTGAGTTACTAAATAATGTCTCTCAAAGCCATTAATGCTAGAACTATCTTCTTTGTTTTGACAATGCAGAACAGCGAAGGAATTTGTGCACGTACTTCTTAATCTTCGCTGAAGCAATTTAAAATAAATCTATTTACTCCATTCCTTAGCTCTGATAAGACCTTAAATTCAAAAATAATTCCATCATTTAAAACTGCTTAAACCTTCAAATACCATTTCTATGTTCTTACCATAAAAAAAAAGAAAATAGCTGTCTTTAGGACATATAAATTTCACTATGTGGTGATGGCTCATTGACATAGTCAGAGTAGGCAAATGAAAGGTGAGTTTTTAATGTGTTCTCAAACTTGTCAACTTGTCTTCAGCATTGATCAACAGGATTTATATGGTCTAGGGTGGAAAAGTCAATTTTAGCAAAACTCCTCATCTCAAACTCTCCAAGTTTCTTCTCAGCACTTCCAGTTCTAATTTGAGAACTTAATATCTCTTAACTTTTTCATCACCTAAGAAATCCTATCCTCCAAAATACAATTTTGAATTTCAAAATATATGTGACCTATAGAAAAGGTCATGATTAGTAAATTCTTAAAATTCTTTTGGCTGGGGGCTGGTACAGCTCATTATTAGGAAGAAAGTATGCAAATAAACTAGTGTTTTATTTTTTTTTTCTTGAATTCACACCAATTTTCAGCTCAGAGGAAATACCTTTGGCCAATTTATAAACGCGATTAGAGAAGTATAATAAAATTCATGAAAAAGATGCGCAACTAGTGATATGATCGATAGTGGATAAATTACTTTGTTGCTATAGGCAATACTGGTTCTTCTACTGAAGGTTCCTAATGCAGTCCTAGGCCTAATCTTATTCATACCTTAAAATCTATCCAGTTTAATGTAAAATGAGAAAAAATCTGGGCTTTGACAAAGTCTTTGCAAATTATGAAAACATTGAATCTTTCTGATACTTGATCTTCTCACTGGACAACTGTTCCAACATTTGCATGAGCTGGCACTACTTAACAATATGACTTCAATTGCTTCATATGGCTTGAGGCAAATGCTTGAAACTTTCAGATGTGGGGAAAAGGTTATACCGGCATAAATGTCTGAAATATGAAGGACTCAGGAATACTAGTTAGCATCTAGCAGATGTGCTGTCCTGCAGAGCTGACAGGAGGGGAGGTGTTACAGAAATTGTTTTAACCCAGTGGTTGTTAAGACCATGGGGAAAAGGCAGGGGAGAGTGTTGTGAACAGAATGTAGGATATTCTTGCTTAGCAGATCCTGTGACATGGTTAGTACACTGACCAGCATTTCATTAGGCTGTAGTGTGAGGAGTTTTTGAATTGACCTAATATTTGAAAGATTTGCACCTTGCCATAAACCCTTCCACTGAATTGCTACTTGCTGTAAAAGGGAAAATGGTTGAGAGCCCCAAGGGACTCTGATCCCACTTCTACATGTACCCACCTTTAACTGCATTCCTGAGATTTTAAATGAAGTGGTCCAATTATACAATATCAGCAGTATTGTATTTAACTTCTGGGTTTTCATGACTGAAAACTGACAGGAAAACTAGGCAGACATAGTGGTGTCATTAGCAATCATGTCTCCAACCACAATGACAAGTTCTCTTCGGGTTGTACCATTTGATGCCTCCAGGAGTATATGACTAGCTCCACTCACTTCTTTCTACCTTTAAATACCTCCCCCATGAAACAATGTCCTGTATTCTGATCTAAACACTGTTTGAACTGTTAAAAAATTTTTAGGAATATGTAAAACTTTTATAACATTTTCTTTACTGGAATATTTAAGTGCTATGGACAATATTTTAAGGTCGCTCGAGAAATAATCTACTCTTTTGTAAATCCCAGATATAATGCTTTTGTGTCANATCTGTATCTATCTACATCTATATCTATATATTTCAGTTTAAAATGTCATAGAACTGTAAATTCAATTCAATATATATTTTGCCTATCTACTCAATGAAGTGAGAATTCCTACTCAAGAACCTTTCATTTGGGAATGCAGATCTATAAGAAGCAGATCTACAAGGCTTTGTGTGGCTAAGTAAGAATCACATACAGTGGAACACAAAACCTTGATCTCTTTGGAGTATTTTGGTTCTCCTAATAATAATATATACTTTAGTACTACATTTCATTGTCTTCTGTTGTTTTCCATTCTTGTTCATGATTTCAGCAAGTAAAATCCCAAACAAGTGTGAAGCTTCTATTTCACTGTCTTCTTGAATGTCAAGTTGGGCAGTCACAGATGAATACTCTCATCTACCTTAAAATCACTGAATGCAAATTATGTTTAATTTGTTTTGCCTATCTCCCAGAAAATCTTCAGAATGTTACAGAGAGACTAAAAACCTCATCCACAATGTTAATTATACATACGTGACAGATTTACTTTTCCAGAAATACATTCTGTTTTGTTTTTTTGTTTTTTATCCCCTGATGCACATCCATGCCCAAGTATTGCGATCTATAAGCATGTTCTATTTTGGTGGGAATTTTATCCTTGGTGGAAATTTTTGTCCTTGCTTTTTAGTGAAGATTTACAAGATATTTAAACAGATATCTCTGTCACTGTTTATGCTCTTAAGTTGAAATTACTCTTTCCTAGGCATATTTTCTGTCAAATTCCATTCCAGCATTGATTTGAAAGAGTTGACATCCCTTGATCCACTATAAGATTGACAATAATAAATGGAGAATAAGCCCCCTTTTTTAATCTCCAAAATTACTGTTTTCATGAGTAATTTATATTTCTAAATATATATATAATGTACTACTAGCATCAAATTTTCCCTATTGCATTTCACAGTTGAGTATTTTATAATATATTCTGCAGAATAAAGTCCAGAGCTTGTCAGTCACTATAAAAAGAATAAAGTATTTCTAATCTGCAATTGCATAAATTAGTTGCTTGAAGAAAGAGCCCTAAGGCACTACAGAGTTAGACATTGTTATCATTTGTGAGGTGGCAAAACTGTCTTGCATTTCTGTGCTACAGAAAAAAACCTCAGAATTTCTATATTTAAAATACTATATATTTTTAACACAAAATTTTATATTTTAATAATAAAGATATACTAAAACCATAAAGATTAAAAAATGTTAATTTATTTTGTTTTAAAAAACTATTTTATGTTGGAATATGCAATGATTTGGCATGTATTTTAAAAGGCTGCTTTTCAGAGCATCTTACCACCTCTTTATAATGGTGGAGCTGAGACTGTGTGCATGTTAGCATTGCAAAAAACCCCAACATAATTTGTAACATTCTGCTAATCTAATTAAAATGACAGAATCAGTATATGAGAGATCTCGAAAATAATTTTTTGAGAATACTACTAGGGGAAATAGTGATATAATTTACAGGTGTAAACATAAAAGTGAAAAAAATCCTTCTGTTACAAATTCGAGTTATCATCATCCCTACTGTTCTTTCACAGACAGTGCCAAGAGCTAAAATATGACAACACACAGTTAATGGATATACTATTATGGAAAATCATAGAACCAGAGAATACCAGTTTGGAGGGGACCCCAAGGATCATCTGATCCAACTTTTCTTGTCAAATGTACAGTCCAGAAAAGTTGGCCAAGTAAACTCTAGGAACTAGGTTGTTTAATAGTTCACGTGTTTAATGTACTTGCAAAATACTTTTGCAAGTAATTTCTTATTAAATTGACAAAAACATTCTTAAACTTCTGAAAATAGTAGTTCAACAAATAAAAAATAATTCCAAGCTTTAAAACAAGTGCATTTCTTTTAAAACTAATTTTATTTCTATTTTATCTAGAAACGGATATATATAATATTAAATGCAGAATAAAAGTAAGTAATGAAATTTTACTATGATATGTTTACTTTATTTGTTGGAAGGTGGAGAAATGCACACCAGAAGCTCAAAATAAAAGAATCTAAGTGCTTCTTATGTCTCTTTGTTGTGGACAGGAATATCTAACACAGATTTTTCTACAGTGTATTATTCTTATTCTTCTATGAAAAATAAGAAGACACTGTACACTGTAGAAAAATCTCTGTTAGATATCCCTGTCCACAATAAAAATTCCTGCATTTTCCTTGTTTCCTTAAACTGTGTTATTATATGTTTAAAGGCATTTTTAAGTGCACCTGTTTGGATCCTTGGGTGTGCTGGTAGAAGCCCTGAATCAATACATTTACCCTGGAAAATGCTACAAGTCCACGTGCAAAAAAAAAAAAAAAATGGAAACCGAAGCAAAACAAAATACAAAAATTATGTTGAACTGTGTATGTCAAACCCTGCGGTTGATACAGAATTTTCTTTCATTTGGGAAAATATCCCTTTATACACCACAGCTCTATCCCTAAAGAACACTTTGTTGATATAATCTCTGCCTTTATAAAAACAGTTTTCTGGAATGATGGCGCTATGCTGACAAATCTCTTCAGGACAACTTTCTGACTAAACCTGCTGATACCAGCAGTAATACCCGCAAGAAAAAGTCGCTATCAAGCAGGTATACAGGGAAAAATCACAGCTCTTAGAAGGGCTAAGAATCAGGAGAAAAGGTGATATAAACATTGAGTTTTGGAACAAAGCAGACTACTCACCCAGTAAATGCCATAGCCAAGTGACCAACTTAGAAGGAAGAGAAACTGTCAGTGAAACAGTCTGGAGAGGCTGCCAAAAAGCCAGATGCTGCTACTGAAAAACTACCTCCCACAAATTGGCACTGGTGTCTTACAGAGCTGGCAGTCAGTGGTGGTACCTGCTTTGCTAAGCTACAGTCTGTCTCGAACATATTATTTTATTAGCCTTCCCTGTTATCAATAAATGGGTAATATTATTCTGTTTTCACTTAATAAATTCTCCTTAGAAACTATTGTGCTTTTGACAGATGTAAACAAAAAAATAGTAAATGTGAACACCATGTTTTTGAAGGGAAAAAGAATGGTAATTTCTTTTAAAAATCCTGCACAGGGCATATGATCTTCAAACCTTGCTGTTTGCTTACTGGTGTAATTTATTTCTTCAATATTTTGACATTATCTAGGGATGACTGTTGGCACTACAGTTGTCACTACTTGGAGAAATGAGCAATTTGATGAATTTCTGTTCACTGAGACACTAAAAATTAAGGTTATGGAGCCTGCTGGATGTGGAAAAGCAGTTTATGAACATTTCTGATACATATAAAAGGAATAAACTCTATCTTTCTGCTGTGCTTTCTGCAGAATGCCTATACAAAAATATGGAAAGAAATAAATAAAAATAAATTTTTTAGATTTGAAACAATGCTTATATTTTATTGAGAAGGGAAATTCTTCTCAGGAATTAGCCCTTTTTTATGTAAGGCTACTTTCTGTAGGGATTGTGAAGTTCTGATGCATGAAAAGAGCTCTTGCCTGGTGTGAGCTGGAGTGCTGGCGTGATGACTACATAAAGCGACATCAAGGTACTGCTTATTTTGCACTGAATTGTATCCATAGAGGAATTTTACTGTCACATGTTTCCAACAGTAACATCCCTTCTGCAAATCTAGACACAAGTACTTAAGAGTTTCACAGAATGAATGGAGAAATTATTTCTCATGAATTGATGGAAATAGAATCTGTATAACTAGACAGAGGTTTTCGTCTTTTTTTTCTCTCAAGAGAAAATTCTCAGTGGCTCATAGTCGAAAAAGACAGGATGCAAATGGAGACCAACATAAAATAATTCCATCAGAATTTCTAAGAAAATAGCTTCTAAGTCACTTCTAAAAAATGTGAATTACAGAAGAAATTGAAGTAGCTTCTGCAAAAGCACAATATTATCAGTAGACGTTCATATAGATCAATTAATTGTGACAGCAAATTAGACACCGCTGCTTTGTAAGCATCATTGTTATATAATATGTAAAAGCTCTGTTATTTCAGATAATGTATTGCCCCTTATTTCGATTAAAAAAAATACTATTGAGTTACAGAATGCATTGAAAAGAATGCCTTGTTCCCTATTATCACTGATGTCTCAATCCATAGAAATGTTAACATACTTTTGGTAATAGTTCATTGTTGCATAATGGAAGGGGAATATCTATCTGGTGCCTGCCTCATTATTTTCAGTACAGTGCTGAGATTGCATTAGGATTAACTGAAATGTAAGAAATACATTGTAATCACAGGGCTCAGGCTTCACCAGCTTGTTTGAAGTTAACAGAAGACACTTCACAGCTCAGGCATGCTCTGCAATTTTGTGTGTTTCAGTGGATGATTGCAGATGGATCATCATACATGATCACATGCAGCTGATGGGATTCAATATTTGTGCTCAAATCCTGCTGGGGTGCATGTGTCAGGGAGCAGGGAGGGCTGGTGGCCCCTTGAGGGAGGTGAGCTAGCAGCTGTGGCACATGGCACATCTTGGACAAGGACATCACAGAGATGGGACATGGTCCCACAGCTCCCAAGGAGGCAGAGCAGGGCAGGACCAGTGCTTGGAATCAGGGTCAGAAACAGCTCTGGGGAAGCCAGGCAGGCATGGAGATGTCAACAGCCTGATGGCTCCCATGCCTTGTCACATATCACCCCCATCTGCAGTAGAGCTGGTTCCCACCACCCACAGCCCAGTCTTGGGAGGGAAAAATGTACAAAACTTGTCATTTGGTCATCTCGCTCATATTACACTTCTGCACAACTGCCAAAAAGGGTTTGAAAACTGAATTCAAACAAGAGTTGAAAATTGAAGATTACCTAGCATCTTTACAAAAGTAAAAGTAAATGAATTTAAGTGTTGGGTTCCTGAAAATACTTAGTGAGTACTATTTTGCCTTTTTTGAAGAAGTTTTAAAAAGTTTTTTCTGCTTCAATGTTGAAATTAAGAAGGTAACTCTTATATTTACTAATGTTTACAGCATTGTTCATTAATTGATAGACATTTCACAAAAGATTTGGTGGGTTGATCATAAATTATATCTTTTCTAGAAACAGATATTGGTAAATCATAAGTAACATTAAATTTGGCATCATATGCTATGCTTCAGGTGCCTGCTTCATATTTTGAATTTTATGAATAAAACAATCAAATTTTCTCCAAATAAGTTAGACAACATACACTTTTAAGAAAATGGTAAGACTTACTTAAAGATTAAAAATTATATTGCTATAGGTTATGGAGTTGCTGATACTGTAACAAATATCTTTTATGAGTCTTGTAATAGGAAATAGTTTTAAATTCTATCTTCAAATCTTCCATTTCTGAAGTTTCAAGAAATTATAAGTGCTACATACACTTTTATGCCTAAAGCATTGTGGAAAAAATATTTTCTTTACGTAATGGCATTCAGATAGAAATCTATTTTGATGTGAATTCACTGAATTCAAATAAAGTTATTGAAGGCATAAGCAGTGTTACAAATTTAATTTGAACACAAACATATTCAAATGTACAAAATGTTCTGTAGCTGAAAATATGTATCATTTTAAATCGTGAACTCAAAACTAAGATAATCTTATATTTGATGACCTAAGAAATATACAGAATAAAGAAATAGTTGTTTTGTTAAAGTAAATGGCATTTTTAATGTATTCCCCAAGGAAATAGTTGTTTAATATTTTTAATGTAGATTTCCTTTATTTCTAGGCAAGTCGGAAAATCACTGAATTAAGGCTTAGAGGACAAAAAGAATTATGCTACAAAAAGTTCCTGATGAACCTCAGCAAAAAAAATTGAAATCACATGCAAAGTGAATTATTACAGTTCTCCACTTCAACATATTTATTGGAAGAATTATTCTGTGAAGAGTAGAAAAGCATTTACACATTATAGAGGTATGATGAAAAATAAATAAAAAAACCTACTGTGTGCAACGTTCACTTCCTTTATAAGTGTGATATCAAAGAAAGGTTTTTACCACTGTTCCTCTGAAATTTTCTGTTGAATTCATTTCCTTGTCAAAACTATAATTTTCACATTACTATTATTTTCCAGAAGAGATTTTAATTACCTTTATTCCTCTTCATTTCACAGTGTGAATAAGAGAGTCTTTCATCTTTTGATATCATCAACCTGTACAATTTTTTAAAATCCTCAATATTTATTTGATTCAATTTAACAAACATAAAACTACGTTTCCTCATGGTTCATTGTATTACGGTAACCGTTTTTCTGTTTCCTTCCTTTATGTAGGCAGATCTATGTCCTCCAGAAAGATCTCCTCTGATTTTTCTAATTAAGGTTATTCTGGAGGTCTTTTCCCACATTTTTACTGAACTTAGTGCTAAATCCTAGTGTATTGTGGCATCCTGCAGGCTCTGTCATTTTCCATTGGTTCCTAGATTCTATGCCCACATAATTCCTTGTGCATGTTCTACACTGATAACCACTTTCTCACCATGTGATGGAGGTTAGCTGAACAACCTACAGAAGTTAAAGAAGAGAATCATGTGCTTGGAGGATTGAAAGAAGGGAAAAAACATAGCTTTATATTCATCTGCTATGAACTTTACCTTCTCAGTGGCAAGTGAGTAACTGGTGAGGACGAAGAGCACATAAAATTGGTATTTAATTTTGTGTTAATTCTCAGTCATAGATCCTCTCTGAAACAGATAGCTGTAAATTACCCATCATGAAAGTTATGGGAACATTAATTAAAAAAAAAATCTAGGAGAAATTGTTTATTTGGACCAGAGATTCACACAAATTATAACATAGAGACAGTTACCAGAAAAATATTTGTCATTGCTGCAGAGGAGAAGGTTTTGATCCAGAAAAAGATTATTTTGCAGATTAAAAAGTAGCTACCTGCGATATGTTTGCAGATTGTGTTGATAATATTAACAGAATGACACGTAGCACAAGAAAATTAATAAAGTTGGGGGAATTGTACAGTAGATGTGTCTCATTTTAACTAAAGTGAAAATACTTGCATTTTTCCAGACTTCTTTAAAATATAAAAATACAAAGCCAATCAATAGGTAATCTATAAAATTTATTGAGCACAAACACACATTCATTATTTAACAAATTAATACATTAAATACTTCTGAACATCTTTTATCCATGCAGACATATGCATGAATAATAAAACAGATGGTCAGTCCCTTCTTACATACACACTGGACTGAATTTGTGAATGCAATGTCAGCTCTTAATTGAGTTGGAATTCTTCAACTTTATTTTTTGAAGAAATCTGTCTCTTCCAATTATCATCGCCTGATTCAAAGTACCACAAAAGATGAAATAGATCCTTGAAATTAAAAAGAATATACACCACTATTACTAAGATGGGAATTATCCAGTGATGGATAGAATGCAATTTGCGACATATTTTGACATACAGTTAACCAAGATATTGTCCCGTGACGCTTGGTTTGATTTCTTTTTCTCCAGGACACCTCGGCATATTTTTTGGAGGACATACTTCTGATTCTCATGGACAGTCTGCTTTTCTTGCTATGCAAACTGGAGAAGTGATGTAATCTAGACTGAGTTCTGTGGGCAAGACACTCAAGGACACAAGTTAACTCCTGTGTTTTTCATTGCATGTGCATCTACAGAACCAAACCATTATTTTTTCTTTGTTGTGTGTTCCTCATTCCTTTGTTGTCCGTGAAGGGTAAGTGGTGCATTTCACAGGAGGGTATAGGTTAATTACTGGCATAAGCATGGCTTCTCCTGCACATGATGCAGTGTCACAGCATCTGCTGTACACTTGTGTGAAACTGCAGTGGGCAATGTGGGGAAAATGTGGTGTCATTGGGAAGTAATGGCCTGAAACAAGAGGAGCACCTGCTCCCTTGCAGGTATCTCCTGGATGTATTACTGTATACATCAACTGCATCTTGCTGTAGCTGGTAGCTGTCCACTTAATATCCACAAAGTCAGCATGGGTCTGGTGACCACTGGTTTGGCTCAAATTAGAGGCCACAGGCTCGACATCACTTTCAAAATTAAATCAGTTTCTTATATAGGACACCATTTATGTCCTATGGGTTACCATCTGTCATGCATATATCATCAGGTGCAAATGTAGTTAGCAAATTGCTTAGTCCATAAAATAGGTACCAAACTTCAGTCATTATCAGTGCAATGTATGGAGTTTAAATACTGTATCTGGACAGTTCTTGGCTTGGATTTCCTCACTTGTACCACTAAATTCTTGCATGTAACTCTCTTGGGTTTTTTATTAGACTGTGTATGTCCAGCTGATTATTCTTTTACCTAGGTTTTGCAAATATCCACATAAGCGTTGTCCTCCTGTTATAATTTTCACAGGTGTAATAGTTTGCCTACTAACTTTCCTCTACTTGCTAATAAAGTGCTTATCTTACACACACTGTAACTTTTCAGAGAAAAGGCATTTTGATTTTTAAAGAAGCATTGTATTCGGGAATTAGTCTAACTTTTTGAATTGTTGCTACTAATGGAGTATTAGCTCAGCTTAACTACTGACGAGATCAATGAAAAAACCCAATGAAGATGGGAAAGTGGACATTCATTGGCAGCGGTTGTATAACAGTGGCACTCTATAAATAGGATGTATCAAAACCAGGGTTGGTTCCTCATGTCTATTACTCTTGACTCGGTGAGTATGTTTATTTTAAGATATAGTTATCACAAAAATGTGCTATGTAGGTGTAAACAGGACAAGTCAGGAAATATGCTCTGAATCTACCTCTTTTCTCGCCTTTTTATCTATCTGCCCATCCAATATCCTGTTATCTTCATCAAATGCCAGAGTAGAAATGTTAATGGTCCACTATCTTTTACATACTATATACATTTAAATGTACTGGTCCTAATTGTGTAGCAAGTATTGTGAGCAGTAATAAAACCTCATACTTGCATTAAATAACCAAATAGAGTCAAAGGTAAGGAAAACAATGGCTGAGAACAAAAAAAGAAAAAAAAAAAAAAAGGCATGACAGTATAAGATAGATTTTACATACTTGGGGTTTTTTTGTTTGGTTTTTTTTTTTTTTACTCTGTCCAGAGATTAGAAATTTCAGGCTCTAGAAGTGGTTACAAAAAACTGGACTATTTGTTCATATGAGTGGTGTAGATAAATAAAATAAAGAAACCAAACCCGAACAAAAAGAACAGAAAGTAAAGGATACAGTCAATTCTAACCAAGTTAGACTGTGAAAACAAATTGAAAGGAACACTAATGCCCAAGACACATCATGGTAAGCCATCAATCAGTTATGCACTTTCAATCTCTTTCTCAGTTTCATAGGTGTAGAAATTGTCCTGTCATGTATTCCTACTGTGCCAACATATAAATGAAATCAAATGCAACACAAATATCCCTGTTTGATTTATCGAGGCTATTCAGTAACATTTTGAGGGTATTTATTTTTCTAGTAGGAGTTAAGACTCCTTTATTTTTATTTAGGAGTTAAGACTAGGTAAGGGTAAATATGTTTGGGGTGTTTTTCCATCTTTGCAAATAAGACTTGACATTTGGTTTAATTTTAATATTTGCAACATATTTCTGAAGTTTTGGGTTTTTTCCCAGTCTACTCTGTGATGCTGATGGTAGTATTTGCAAGAATACTTAAGACAATTAACTACCAACTTGTTGGTTTTTTAAAAATTAAATACTGCATGTTTTAGAGTAGGGCTGTGATCCTGCAGACAGGAAAAAAACCTAAAGCTCTACCGGATGGAGCAGCAGTGCCAGTTAGTGGGTGCTGATCACCTTGTGTCATCTTGTGATTGAGCCTATGTGGGCCTCATTTCCTGCCATGCCTTCTTTTAATGGCATGGAAGAAAGACAGATCAAAGCTATCACAATTACTGTGGACAATTGTTACCATAACTATTATTCTGGACAACATGAAGAGGGTAGACAATTCTGTGGTCTTGAACAAATCCTTTCTCTCTTTGTGTGTACTGTGTGCTTGGATGCTCAATAACTATCACTGAAAAAAAAAATATTGTAAAGAAACATGAAAAGTAAAATGTCCTGTTAGATTTACATTTTGATATTAATTTCCTGTGTTCACTCTTCTTTTGAGAGACCAAATATTCATACCAATTCTGTCTCACATAAGCCTTTTTTTAGGTAAAATACTACTGAATTTTACATCCTTGATGATCACTTTACTGAGAGTGAGCAAGTAATTTTTATGTCTGTATTAGTAAGTGTTTATGATAATTTTGCATGACTGCTTCATATGATGTATTGTTTCTGCTATTTCTGTCATTAGAGGGTTTCAGAGAAATTTGGTCAGCAGCGATTTCTTTGACAGTAATAGCAGGAAAACAGGATAATACTAACAGGTCATATTATAGGAAACCTGTCAAAATAAGATTTCGGGTCAGGAAAAAAAAAGGTCAGTGTCAGTTCCTGGAACAGACTGGCATAACTTTCATATCAAAATGGATTATTTAACATCAGGGTAGAATATTGCACTGAAAGATGGAACACACTCTCCTATATGCATCCAATATCAAGCTTTTACTAGAGAAGTTAATGAGAACAGCTTCAAGAGAAGTTCCCAGGGTCTTTGTGAAGGAAAAGAAAGTCCAAAAAAGTGAGACTCTTCTATAAATAGCCTCAAATTCAGTGATTTTAATAAGGCAAACTTCCGGTTATATTTCTCCTTCAAAACACAGCAAAATCAGGATTCTCAGCTGAGGATGCCCACAAGAGTGAGATTTGAATTTTTTTAGAAACTGTAAGACTTAAGCTATTTAAAATATGAAATCCTAACTATAGAACTACAGTTTCTTTCCTGATGGGAAGATGTTAGATCAAGAACACTGGAGAAATGGACTTAAAATTGGAAGAAAGAGATTTTTAAGGTCTTAGTCTCACTAAGATATTGTCCTCTTGCAGCTATGTCAGTATTTGATTTCTTCCAGGGTTATCAGTTCAGTTATCTCAGGAAATTTTTTGTCTTATTTTATTATACTTCTATGGTAGGACCACCCAAAGGCTGTGATACACTCCTTAAAAGTTGTCTTTAAAAGACCGTGGTGAGTTTACCTTGGCCAGTGGCCAAACTCTCACCTTGCCTTTAACTCCCCTCTCCTATGACACTGGGAAAAAAAAGAAAAAAGAAGGCTGGCCCCATATTTAGTTCAGTATTATCTGGGGTCAGCTGGATGGTGCTTTCACTGGAAGTTAAAGCACATTTTTTTTCCATTTGAACATTTTCTGCTTGATTCCTGCTCTGAACCTCATACATAACGATGGCCTACTCCTACTTGTCATCTCTTCATTTGTTTCAAATACGAAAGAAATGGACAAGTTCCATGTTTATGTTGGGTTGCTTACACTGACCCCAGGAGTTTTTACAATCCCTCTGAAATCAATGCAGAATGAGCATTAATAACAGTTTTTAATAGGTTACATATCTTTGTTGGGTGAAAATTTACACTCTCACTGAAAACAGACATTAGATGAGATCTAAGAGACTCCCATAAACCAAAAACCCTTTCTCTTAGTAAACCTTCAATAGAAGATATTTTATCTTTCATTTTTGTAAAAATTACTTTCTGTTCAAGTATCCTGTGAAAGAAAAGATTTTAGCGAGCCAAAGAGAGAATCTTATCGAGTTCCAAAGGAAACCAGCTCACAAAAGAAAATCACATAGAATGAAATGCATAAATTCAAGATAAAAGGAATGTAAAAAATTGTTGTGCTTTTAAATATTAGTTGCAGACTCTGTGTGTCAATGAAATAGAAGTTATTTACTATAAAAGAAAATAGGAGAAAGAGAAGAAAAAAAGGAAGTAAGAGAAGTGTTACAATAAAAGCAGAAAATATGTTTCTTAAGATTCATTTCCTTTTGGTGAGAATGATAGTATTTAAAGTTTCAGCACAACACAATAATTGAGCTGTAATATACCAAGCCTGACCATATATTTTAACATCAAAATGCATCTTGTAATAGTATAGAGGGAGTAAATTATTAGATTACAATGTAATTTTTTGACCAAAAATGTGATGGCCTTAAAATAACAAAACTCCCAAACAAATTATTAATAATTAATAATAATGATAATAATAATAATCACTAGTCAATGAGTTTTAAATTGGAAAACACGTGACCCAGAAGAAATTATGACATTACATGAAATCTTTATAGAGAATGTCTACTCTTAAGAATTTAATTTCTTCTCATATCACAAGAGCTTCTGGACAATGATCAGAATTACCGGTTGGCAGGTGAAAAGCAACTAAAGGAGCATTTTGATATATTTCACCACTGAACTTTGGAACTGCTCCAAAACTATTGAGGGGCAGAAAATACTATCTGTTGAACAAAGTGTAAAGAAGATCAAAGACTATTTTTTTTGGAGATGTCTTGTTAAATGGCTCACATACAACTTGTGCCCTGAGATGCCGAGTGGTTATGCAAGTGGACTTATTTTGAATGTTTAAGCAACAGTATGGCGGTGCTCAGAACTATAAACCAGGCAAGAACTTCAGTGAGACCCTTTGTCCCTCGTCATATATTTTTACACACTTCAATATTATTCCTGAAATAACTGTGAAGGTAACAATATGCATAAAATTCCTGTTGTTCACAACTAACAAGAATTTGGAATTTCTTATCTTTCTTACAGCTACCTACCTGCCTAATAGAGAGAAACTCTGCAGAATCAGAAGAGGCTGAATTCCTGCATGGAACACAGAGTACAGCTCTGTCAGGCTGTGTTGATTTTTGTAGGAACAACAGTTCCATGTCAGTTAATCCCATGATCAATCTTAAAGAAAGACAACGCATTTTAGAGAAGGCAGAAGAGTCAACAGTGCAAATAACAGAGCAAAAAAAAAGAGAGGCCAAATCGAGGAAAAAGGACCAGAGGATCTTACTTTTTCTTGTTTGGTCCCGTCTTTTATCTGTGATTTTTCTAGACTCGCACATACTTGAACTCTGACAGCTAATGGACCACATTCAAGTAAAAATATCAGGGATTTAAAATAAAAAATTGTTAAGTCTTTTTTTGCAATTTTAATCTTCAAGACTCAATTATAAACCAGATTTGATTATATCTTTTACAAGAATTATGTGTGCAGATGCACACTTATTTTGGGCTTTTCAATAATTGACAATCTATCAACATCTCATGTATTAAAATAATGAGAGGAAAGGATTTCAGTTATGACCGGTTTTCTCCCACAGTTTTTAGTGTATGTCAGTATAAGATGTGATCAGTTCACAGAGATGCAATGCACATTGATTTAAGTCTCTGGGCTTTGCCTCTTTGAGAAAGAAGCAGAAAGCAAGAAAACAGGCTTTAGGGGTCATATTACAAAGGAGGGAAGGAAGGAAGGAAGGAAGGAAGGAAGGAAGGAAGGAAGGAAGGAAGGAAGGAAGGAAGGAAGGAAGGAAGGAAAAGAATCTCTTTAGAAATGATCCAGTGCTTAACAGAAAAATAAATGCTCCAAACGTGGTGGCAGTATAAAACCAAAATAGGGGTGCATAGAAGGCAGTGGTTTATTTAAGACTGGAAGATGAATATTTAGACTTTAGACTGCTGTTTTCTCCATGAACCAAACACAAGAACAGTTTACTACTGTGGTGGTATGCTGAGCCCCCTTACACCGTTAAGCCATAACCACCAGATGGCTTCATCCAGATTTTTTGGGATGGATATCAACATGGTAGCCAAGGGCTGTCTGAAACCAGTTACTCAGAGGTATTTCTGGTGTGCAAATATGACTGTGAGTCAATTACCTTACTCCTTAGATAGTGGGCAATCCAGGGCCCATTGAGCTCTCCTGCCTGAATGAAGGATTTCCCCTCTAATAGTAACAAAATTACTACTTGATGATGGGAGATTCCTTGGCACAAGAGGTTTTTGGAAAGTGATTAATAGCATGCAAAACATTGAAATCTTAGCTAAGTCATATAAAGGATTGGTTGAGCACATATAATCCTTTAGCCATAAAACATCAATCAAGTCTGGGATCAGGACTGATTGCAGTTGCACTTGAGTCCTCTCTGAGAAGGGGGACCTCTGTGATCCAGTGGCAATGTCTCCCTGAAAAACTTTGTCTGACCTTCTCTCCTACGCAGTTAGTAATCAGATCTACTTTGCCATTGAATCTTTTTAAACCACTGTTGGATTTAGCACTGAATTTTCTTTGTTCACTGATTTATATCAATGAAGTGTATTCTTGCTTTTTGTTTGAAGGTGAAGTCCATCACTCCCTTCGTTACAACTCACTCCTGAATTTGGCCATTCAGGGGAAGTAAATAACATGGAAGTGTTTCAACTCACATAAAATTTCACTGGTGATTCAACATGCAGGGCTCAGTAATTGGTATAATACCAAAGTGACCCTTTCATATCACTTACTGAAATATGCAGCTGAGATCCTTGATCTCCCTGGGGACTATTTGCTCTTCAATTTTCCTTAGTCAGTTGCTATAAATGACAGGCAGGTTAGTTATGCAAGCAGCATGGTTTGGTAGATTAAAATGGATTACAGCCTGGATTTAGAAGTCACAAATTCTTGAGTCCTAGCTGATTTTTATCCAGAAAATTCCCAGCGCAATTTGAAAGAATGCACTTGCACAGGATTTCCTAGAAGTATGGCTATGAGAATTTTAAATCTTTTTGTTGAACTTTGGAAAAAGCGTACAAAATTCATTATAGTGACATTGCTGCAAAGTTTAGAAGGTGATTATTTTGTGTTAACTTATATAGGAACTTAACCTAGTAGAATGAAAGACACATATTATCAGATTTCTTGGTTACAGAATCCACTGAAGCGAAAAAGAGCAATGTGATTGCATTTCAAGATAGGCCTACTACGTCTCTCTGATAGGAGGGTTTATCATACATGAATTCTGTTAGAATGCTTACTAACACACAATGAATATGCAATTTTTAAGCATTAAATTTAGGGGTTTTTCTCAGTATACTGAACTATTCATTATCTTTGTTCTAGTAGATGATCACCTTTCACTATTTTGCGTGTGCTCGAAATTTCAAATTACTGATGCTTTCCTAAAAATCATAGAAAACAGCACTTGGATTCCTCATTTTTTAGAATTTACCTGATAGATGGGGTCATCTTGGCTGCCTACACTAGAAATCAAAATGCTCCAATCAGCAAAGAAATATGTGGGGTGCCCTGAGTAAAAGTTGTTTCTTTCAAGCGATTCAACCTGTTATTAATAAAGGATCAGAAATTACTATAATTCCTAAAATTATTTTAAGAGTGTATATCTTAAAGCTAGAATGAGAATTTTGCCAAGGCACAGGGAGCTGAGCACAGAGATGTTGGCCACATTTAGTTTGCATGGGAAAGCTAACTATTGCCTTTTTCCTGGTAATGATGTCATGAAAACAAGTTTAATCTCTACAAGTCAGGTCTTCTAATGGCTGAAGGCCATTAGGATTTAAATATGATTTATGTCTCTTCTGCAGTAATTACATTAAGTTTGAACATCCTGGGCTTACGTTACAGTTCATTGCTTCATTTCTCAGGGTTTTTCTATCTTGAACATCAGCAAAAGGTACTTCACTCAGAGTGGTCAGTCACTGAAACAGACTCCCCAGGGAAGTGGTCATGGTGCCAAGACTATCAGAGATCAAGGAGTGTCTGAACAATGCTTAGTCATATGGTTTAGCTTTACATAGTCCTGCAAGGAGCAGAAAGTTTGACTTGATGAGCCACATGAGTCCTTTTCAACTTGAGAAAATCTCTGATTCTGCAAAAGACATGAAATTTTCAACATTTTGTTTAATACTACTCTTAATAAAAGTTCTTAAGGCACATCTGTACAAGCTAACCAGAAACAGAAAAAGAGGACCAAAGAAAACCCCAAAAAAGCAGATTAAAGGCTCTTGTTATGCACTTCCTCAATACAGTTTTGTAATCTATAAAACATGTGATTTTCTTGCTATTGGCTGTAAGTTTCTGTCTCACATCTTGCAGACTTTCTTATTCTATGGTGACTAAGACTGATAGGAGAATTAAGCAGAGAGGGCATTAGAACACATGTAGGGTAGCCTAGGGCTGGAAAAGTAAACTTCTAATTCTTTAATTTGGATGGAAATGACACCTCAGCTAAGCCAGGAGCAAAACTCACTTGATAAATGGGAACTGAACAAGCAGTTAGGTTTTTGTATTTGTAATACACAATGGATGTTTACAAAAGGTGCCAGGGATTTTTCTTTAGTATTTTTTTTCTTCATGCCATAGGTTCTACCAAAGGCTTTGCAAGCTTTCATCATTATTCATTTTAAATACATTTTTAAAAAGGCCAGATTGAAGAGGTCATACTTTTGCATTCTGAATGTGCTTTATTTTGTGTTTGACAGTGAGAATGCATGCTATGGGCAATGATAGATACATCTTGCATTTCTATAAGATACTAAATCCTTTTGTTTAAATCAATAGGGCAAATTCATCCTTCCATCCAACATGCTTACACTGGGGATGAATTTCACTTTCATGTTTTGCACATAAAACAAAGCCAAAAATTAGGAACTGCTACTTACTGTTCAATATCTAAAAAGAAGAATATTTTAATGTGATTTTGATTCATGTTCTTTTATTTTTTTTCAGCTTGTATGATCCCAAGCTTTAAAAAAAGGTAGTAATAAAAAAATGAAATGTAAAGTTGTGCTATTCCATTATAACAGTATGGCAAACAGTTGGTTGCATAAAAAATTGAGAAGAGATCAATAAAAATGAAAACAGCTGAATGGCAGTCATTTAATTTATTTGCTCTATGAATATGAGGGGAGTTCAGTAGCTATTCTTCACTTCAAGAACATTAACACTAGAAAAAAAGACAGCATGATATGACTTTACAAGTATGATTTTGGTGGAAAATTGGATATTCTGCTGAGTGATTGAACTATATATCTATGTCATTATGTTTTGTATAGCTTCTTATATTAATTGCATGTTTGGTGCATTTTGGGAACACAATTATGTTTCTCATTTTTTTCCACTGAATGTGTTATCGATTCACACGTAGATTTTTCTGCTTTTATTCACACTATTTAGTAGAACCTTGCTTTGTTCTCTTTTTGGAAACAACCAGTCAGTTGTCAAAATAAAATTGTTCTCAGTAATGTTGGCAGGGCTAAGAAAACTGAGACATACTCTTCTACACTCATGCATTGCCTTTCTTTTAACACTCCATTTTATCACAATTTAAGTAGCTGAGTGTTGACTAAATAACATCTTGTAAGACAGTTAGATAAAGTAATTTTAAATTATAATTAGAATTTAAATTTAAAATTTAATTTAAATTTATAATTTTTAATAAAAATGAGATCTCAGGGTTTCAAAAAGTTATATTTTTTCATTGGAGGAATTGGCTGAAAGAGCTATTGTTCTATTGCAGTTGGTGTGATGGCCTCAAAATTTCTATGTTACACTGCAGTGTGAATAAAATGTGTGCAGGTGCCCTACAATGAAAACAGGCAAAGCAAAGTTAGAGGAAAGAGTAGCTCAATCTCTCATTATTTCTTGCAGGTTTTTGTGTTTCCAATCGATGTATGTAAGCCTGTAATTCTCTCATATACTCTTTAATCATACACAGCTACTCTTGTGAGGTAGAGACATAGAACAACTAATTTACTCAAACCTACAAAGAGATTAGTGGCCTTACTCTTTTTATGTATTTAAATCCTTTTTTTGCTACTTCACCTGAAAGACTTGCTTAAAGTCACAGAGGAAATCAAAGCTGGAAACTGATTCTGCATTTGCCAAGTTAGTTCCACAACCTTTGAAAAGGACTTCCGTTTTCTTCTGATCTGTAGACTAATCTCCAGCTGGGAGAACCACCTATATTTGCATCACACGAGGCTAAAGATCAAAGCATTAAACACTTGCTTCTCATTCAGAGCTGTGTTAACAGAATTCAAGTGCCTAGTTAAAGCAATTCAAATGGGTTGCTAATATTGTTGGATATAATTTTGTCTCTTAACTTGAATAAATATCCATGGACAGCTTGCTGAAGCAGTGACCAGTAGTAAGTGGACTTTTATACCATATACTAGTATGTGGATTGCCACTTGTTCTCCAAATCTGTCTCTGACTCCAGAGGTTTTGCATTCAAGTTCGGTCACAGCAGGTGAAGTGGCACTACAGGTTGCCCTAGTGCTGCCAAGGCAAAAGCACAAAATTAGAACTGATGAAGAGGTGTCTTTGTTGTGAACATAAATAATGTGCAGGGGTACCCTGTGATGGCAGGATAGCATAAACATCCCCAGTCTTATTTAAAGTATGCTTCTTTCAAATCACACCTCAGAAGCAACTGTGAGAACATAACACTGAAAATATGAAAGGATAAGTTTCCATGTCACCTGCATAAAACAAAAAAAATTCTTTATGTACCTTGCAGTTCTTTCTCTGTATTGCATGAAATGTTAGATGATCATAGAACCTCTGCTACACAGGAAGTACAACCTTTATTAAGGTTTGGAGTGCTACTTCTAGTATGGTCTTTAATGTAGATGGTGAGAGTGTCATATATATTTTCTTTTTTATTCATTGAATTTAAAACAAAAATGGTCACATAAGCCACAGATAATCAGAGAAGCATATTATACACCATAATTTCTCATTAAGGAAGTCCATATGGCTCCAATTTTATTTTGCTTTTTTTCCAAAAAATAATTGTGACTAGGAATTTGTTCCTCCATTAGTGGCATTTGTTAATTCATATGGCTGCGCACTGTGAACTGGACAAGTGTCAGATTTCTGTTTTTCAAAAACTGTTTTCCAGATTTCTTTAACAAAACACGTCAAAAATCTCCTTTTTCTCCTTGCTAATAGAAGACCGTAAGGTAGTTGAAAAGAGATCTCTCATAGACATTTAGGGTTATATCACAGTAGATTTTAAGGCCTGCACAATTTATAAGATGACAGTTAATAGACTAGGTTGGTTTTTTCCATTTTTCAATATAATTTTACACATAGTGACCATCTGTGTAATCTCCGATAAAGACTGTAGCATCTGGGGTGAAATCCTGTCTCTTTTGAAGTCAAAGGCAAAATTCCTGCTAAGTTAAGAAAAACCAGGACCTCACTCTCAGTTTTCATCTCTGTTGCCTTTAAATGTATAAAGTTTTTCTGCTTGCTCAATACATTTTGCACAGAGTATAACAAATAGAGTGCTAAGTTATGTGAGATTTAGAAATGTGTAAGGATGGTCACTTTCATGCTGAATATGTATGCAAACTATTGCCTCAATGTTTCTTAAAAAGTTTTGTTTGAGAAGATGGTTGCAGAGGTAGCTTGAGCATCTTATCCAGTTTTTCTGAGTTAGACACTGTCCCAGTGGCAGTTGTTATTTTGTTTTCCTCTTTCTGTGTTATTTCAACTTCAAATGTTTATCAGCTGCAAATCACTTACCCACAGAAGCAACACAGAGGATGAAAGAAAGAAAGGGAGAAGGCCAGTAGTAAGTATTGCATATTTCTATTTTGATTTATTCAAAGAACACCTTTCATTGATCTTTGTTTGCACTGGGTGAAAGGATGCTTTTAATTTTGCCCTTGAAGCATTGATCAAATATTTTTGTCAATATACTGTTGTTGTCAACCATTTCAGAGATGCAGAGTTTGTATCAACTCTAACAACTTTGTAATGGTAATGACACAATTTTTGTTTCATATAGTCTTTTGCATTGCTCAGGTGAGAGTTACAGACGTGTTTTATAAGACTGCATTTAATTTCTGTTTCTGCTCATGTAAAGCTGATAATTGTTCAACACTTCATAAAATATTGTACTGAATTGAATTTAAAACCTAGTTATCTGCCTCAGATTAGTATTGCACAGAAGTTTATCCATATGTCTTTAAACATTATCCTTGTCTCAAACTCAGTTTGTCAACAGGTAAATTTTATTGCTCTTTACCTTCTCCTTCTTCAGAAATAAATGAACTTAACTTGAATTTCTACATTTTTAGAAAATGTGCTTTCAGTGAGATAAATGTGGTAAAAATGAAAATGCTGTTACTGATGCTTTACTGTTATTTCTTTTTGTACAAAACTAATTTTATTATAATAAGTAAACGATTTTCTTTTTTACTTTAAATGCTGCTGCTTTTGCTATTGTTATTGCTATCATTATTGAGGTGGGGATGACTAAAAGAGAGAATGCTCCAAGTCTTTCCTATGTGCAATTTTTTGAGCCTGGATTTTTTGTGACTGCTTTCAAACAATGAGTATATCAGTTTTGTGTGATAACTCATCACAGTTAAGTTTAACCTCAAGGCAGAGACTGGAGGAATGAAGTCACTGCCATCATAAGAGAAGGCCATGTTTAAGGCAGCCTCAGGACCCCAATGAGATGCAGCTCTGGTTCCTGAGGAAATTGGCTGATTTTGTTTCTGAGTCACTTTCCCTTATGTTCGAAAAGACCTGGCAGTTGGGTGAAATCACCACTGGCTGGATAAATGGGAATATCATAACCATCCTTAATAAGAAGGACTCTGGGAACTACCAACCAGTCAACCTCACCTAAGTGCCTCGCAATATCACTGAAGAGATTGTCCTGGAAGATGTGTCAAAAAAGTATGAAAGGCATGGAGGTGGATGTACAGAGCCAACGTTTATTTCACCAAGGGCAAATCACACCTGACCTCATCAGCAGCCTTGTATGGAAGGATGGGGTGACTTAATCAGCAGACAAAGGTAGAGCTATCCATGTCATTTACCTGGACGTCTGTGAGGCCTTTGGTATAGTTCCTTACATTGTCCTAGATACTAAATTGGAGAGGGAGAGATTTTATGGACAGACTGTTAGATGGATAAGGGATTGCCTAAATCCTTTGGCCATGGCCAAAGTGTCTGTCAATGCCTTGATGTCCAAGGACAAACAAATAGGAAAAGGACTTGGGGATCCTGGTGAATGAGCTGACGACATGTGTCTGCAGGGAAGAAAGCCAACCACATCCTGTGTTGCATTAAAAAAAAGCCAAAAAAAGGTCAAGGGACATGATTCTGCCTCTCTACCCCGCTCTCATGAGACTCCACCTAAAGTACTGTGTCCAGCACAGGAAAGACTTGGACCTGGTGGAGTAGGTCCAGAGAAGCAGCAAAAAAAATTCAGGTTCCATTTAATACTACTTTTATTGCAACAGAATGCAATCTGAATTCAGACACAAAAAGTGATATGCGGTGTTGAGAAAGGTCTGTGTCTTAATAAAGATTTTCTGAGAGGACCATTTGCATAATTGTTCTGTAAAATATGTTTTACTTATTAAATCTGTTAAGAGACAGGAAACTGGTTTACTTCTTAGCTACAAAGGTTTTTTCAGGAATAAAATATTTTGCTAAAATAAGAATAAAGTAAGGAAAAAAAATTATGAAGTACATTATCTTTCCAGTCACTGTCAATATGAGATAGATTGTGTTTGAGAAATTAAAGTGAAATACAATGAAGATCCACTCTCTGCATTCTTGGCGATGAAACATGCCTTTGTGCACTGCAGTCTCATCCCTCTGGCATATTGGAATGGAGCCCCCAGTGGAGACAGAGCCAGAAGACATGTAAATCACAGGAAACAGACAAGTTTGTAATTACCTTCTGAAAGTGATTATCTCAGATATTCAAAATCACTTGCTACTCCTGCTTTGTAATGAGAGGTGAATGGTGATATTTGAATAAATGAAACAAGCCTCTCTGGAAAAACTGAAAAACATGAGAGAGCTCTCAGCAAGCTCTCAGCAAACTTCTGTGGATGACAACAAAGAAGCCTACCTGGATTTTCAAAAGGCTTTTAACAAGGTCTGTCATCAAAAGGACTGATACTGTAGAATTTACCATGGCATACTCTCCACATGAATTGAATAAAACTTCAACTAATTAAATCATGTACCTTGCATATTTCTTTTCTTAGTATATGTATGAGGCAATTTATACCTGGATATTATTTCACATTGCAGGCACAGTATGCTGAAATACATTTAATTTCATCTGAAAGGTGAAAAAGAATACTTCAGGACATATTTTAAGAAACAGAGGTACATCTACTTCTCTTTCAGACTAAGTTCTCATTCACTTCAATAGTAAAAACTATAAATCAAGAAGTTTTCTAGGGTGATGATTGCACTACAGGTTTGGAGATTTATATCTCTGTGAAATGCTAAAATATGTAGTCAAAAATAGCAAAGCAAGAAAAGCACAGAAGGTGTGTTGTAGTGCAACTTTGCTCAGAGTGTGGGTGGTTCTGTAGAACTAGCAGATATAATTGGGAGATCATTGTAAGAGTGTTCCGTGGTAGTGGGACTGAGGTGAAACCAGAAGAATAATCCAAAGCAGAAAAAACCCCAACCAGATATACCCTAAAGACTGATGGGAATATTTATATTGCATCTTGGGCAATTAGGTAGAAAGAGCTGTGAACTGGAATCCTCTATTGGAAGATTATTTGCATATTCTTCAGAAAATAATTACCAGCAATGCCTAGCAGGTGACTTTAGCCTCCAGTTGTTCACTGGCCTAACTCTGCAGTGTTTGTTTGCTTCCCTTTGTAGCAGAGTTTTGTTCAAATAATAAATGATGAATAAGATCCTTTAGCATTGTTATAAATATTGAGAAATAAATAAAAAAGAATGTTTTAATTTTTTTCAAAAATTATTTAAAACCATTTTTATAAAACAAGCATATAAATTTCTACTAAAATCATACCAGGAACTTTATTCTCTCATAAATGAGTTATAAATTAGAAACCTCTGACATTCACAGGAAGAAGAAACATTTTAAACACATGGAAATCCATCTAATATGGAAGACACACTATTTTATATCAGCGTATAGTTTAGTCAAAGCTTCAATCATGGTCTCAAAAATCACTGCAGTGAAAAGAATTGCACGCAGATGAGAATTTGAATAAAAGTAGGATAATAACATTACAAAACATTTTGCAACAGAGTGAAAAGACCTTGCATAATAATTTGTTGTATAAAATCTGCATATCTTTGTTTAATCCAAACAAAATTAGTGAGACTCTTGAAGTAGATATTTCAGCAGGAAAAAACCTAGAGGGATAGATGAAGATTTGTGAGTGAGAGCAGACAGTGAGTTTGCTTGGCATGCAGTAGGGTTTAGATGTGTGCTGGTACTTCTGGCTTAGCTTTGACTCTGACAACAGCATTATCTGCAGTCCTAAGACTGTTGGTCTTTTTTTTTTCATTATAAAGATATTAATTTCTTTTATTGCATTTAACAGATAGAATATGTAATTTTTAGAACAAAGCTAAATATATAGTGACTTGTGTAACTTTTCAATTTGTACCAAGCCTAGTTCTTAACTTCAAAGAATGTAACATCCAGAGACTCACTTTATTAAACATACAATAAATAAAGACCCCCTGAGACAACTCAAATGTCCATTAAAATTAAAGTCAAACACCTGATGTTCCATGAGTGAGAAAACAAAAATCTCAAGTTTGAATGATCCAAAGTCTTACTGGGAAATTCAGAACAAATAAGTCTTTGAAAGTCCCTGCTTTATTTCCTGCAGTAAGATATTTGACTTACTGATGGGTGAAAGGAATCATATTATTTATTAAGGTTGTAGAAAGTCTTACTCATTTCCATATCACTACAGCCCTATGAAGTAACAGAAAAGGATGTGACACTCAGACTGTTGTTGCTGTTGTTTGGGGTGGTTTGGCTGGTGTTTTTTTGCAATTTAATGCAAAATTTAAAAACTTGCAAGAATTTTGTGAACATTATCAAATAATAAATTGGTACAAACTTAGTGGAGCTGTGTGTTTAGAAGCCATAGTCTTGCTGATGATTTAATGTGTTATATAAAGAACATGCCTACCAATTTCTTTTAAATTATTAAAAATGTATTTTTAAAATAAATCAGTACTATAAACATAAAATCAGTACTGGTAACAGTATTTGTGAAAGAGTCAAGAAAGCAACTACTACATGAGAGAAAAAAAATCCAATTGCAAAATAGTAACAGTGTTTGAAATAAACACTGTCTACATAAAAGCACCTTGGAAGAAATGTTTGTTGTTAAATGTGTTGAAAGATCAGAGTGAAAAAGCAAAACTTCTTTGCAGCAGAGGTATGATAAGACCCCGTTTATCTCTCTCAGGTTACAATAGGTTGCAATATACAAGAGGGAAAAATATCTTGACACATAAAACTGTGTCATCCTTCCTGATAATTTATGATTTGAGGCCTTCTTAAATCCTCAGTCCTTTGAGTTCCTCTAGAATAGATACATGCAGTTCAGACATTTCTACAGTATTTCCAGCTTTCCAGTCTTATCTGGGATGAAACCCATGCGTGGCCAGTTGTGGTCTAGGGGTCCTACACAGACGTCCCTGGGATTCCTGATTTCATGGAGCCTTGGTGCCTTGAAAATCTTCATCCACAACTGCAACAAGAGCACGACAGCTCTTCCAATAACATAGAAAACCTGCTAGACTAGAAAGAAAGTTTGTTTCCAGGAATTGAGTACAGAAAGATGAAATATGATCAGGACATCAGTTTTCCCAAAGCACAGCTGTGGGATAGTTAGTGACTGTGAGTGGTAGAATTCTCAGTCATGCTTATCTTGTGAGAGTAATAAAGTCCACTTAACAGCATGTTTCCTCTAAATGCCATGCTCTGGAATTTTAGTAGTACAAACAAAAAAAGAAATGTCACCTACTGAGTCACAAACACATTTAAACTCCTTCCTCTCGTGAAATATGGAAAAGGTTTAATAACCATAATAGATCAGAAGATGGAAATAGCCTTTTTTATACTGAGTTCACTGGTTAAATTATTTTACAGAATAAAAAAGAGGATTTTCAATTCAAAATAAATAAGAGTATCTCACACTCAAATGGTAGAGTTTAGTGTGTTTAGGATTTGCTTTGTAGTTTATGTTACTTAAAAAATATTAATCTTTTCAAACCTGATATTAGGAGGTGGTAGAAGTTATGTTGCTGTAGTAACACCATTTTTATTTAGACAAGTTGGAGGAGAAAAAATTGTGCAGAGTATGCAAATTATTAATTTTATGCATGCGAGTTTCTTTCAGCAGGATTAAGCACTATTATTTTTTTGCTGAACTTGGCTAGAGGCAGCTTCTTACAGAGAGTATTATTTAGATATGTCAGAAATATTTGATAAATTTTATATGTCGTTTCTGTAAACATTTTAACTAATATCTTTATTTCTGTTTACATGGCTCAAAGGTTTAATTAATACAAGAAAGTTAATCTGGATTTGCACAAAAAGCATGAATGTCAAGCAACAAGAAAATACTCATGTATTTACATGCTTGCTTGTTTGCTTTTCTTCTCCTTTTCTGTCTCTTGTTTATCTGTTCATGTTAAATTACTTGTGGGCCAGGATTTTTTGTTTCATGGGTTTGTTTTGTTTTGCTTTGTTTTTAATGTATTATGACTATATGAACTTTTATTTTTTTCTGTTTTATGAGACTGGAATTAGACTGTGTATCTACAGATTTTACTTAACCATCATTATAAAGATCAATAAATATCTTTCATGCTCTTTAAAAAAGATAGATAAGCAACAAAAAAACAAGAGATGGGACAAGGTTAAGACTTAACAAAAGTCTCAATAATTTGTATAAAATCACTGTGGTCTGATGCCCCTCTAAAGTCCAAGGGCTCCCAAGTAATTTCTCTGCAAGAATGTGATAAAATCCACCATAGGTCTATAGCATATCTATAAGTTATCTGGTATTTTGTATTGAAAAAATTTATGGTAAATATGTTGCAATCAAAGAAACCTCTCTGGAGATCTGCAAATCACTCACCTGACTAAGTCCTTAATTGAAAGATCTCAAACATTTGCCATAATACCAACAATACCGTGATGAAATGTAACTTGCATGCACTTTTCTAACCTTCTGGAAAGAAAAAAAAATATATGAAACTGTACTATCTTTACAACTACATGTAAAAAACCACAAACTAAGATTATTTTGTAAAATTATGAGGGCTTCTTTGATCTCGGAAATAAAGAATTAAGGTTAAGAATTAATATGTTTTAACTCACAGAGAGGAAAATTTGTTAGCAAAGAAGACCTTTTAGATCTATGAGTATAAATGAAACCACAGGAATGGCACAGGAAATTCACCTTTTATCCCATACTTAGATGCCACCTTTAGATTCACACCAGATAGGACATTCAGAGTGCAGTCTTGGGTCTAACTTCTGCGTTCCAGCATCACTGCTAAACCACATCATCATAACTAATGAACAGGGACCTACTGACCTGTAGAAACTGTGCTATCGATTACTCTAGGAAATTAATGGATATTATTTGTGGGAATGTAGTGATAAGAAAAATTACTTCAATATTAGCCTTCTAAGCTATTAGCGTTTTTTTTTCTGAGGGCTGTGATTTGCGGCTTTGGAATCAGAGAAGAGATCTGCTGTAGGGAAAAGGAAAACAGATATTTTATGAATGGACTCTTAAGTCAGTGAATGCTGATAGTCAGAACACAAATTGTATTTGCATCTCCAGCAACAGAAGGTTTTTTGCCAGCTTAGAAAAACCCACCAGATAATTGCCTTATTTTACATTTTAGTGTCACTCACCCTTGTCATGGTCTGGTTTTGAAGGTTTCTAGTTTTGTTTTGCATTCTTTGCAGAGCCAGTAATGTGATCCAGAAAAAAGCTGGTACTAATGTCGGTGGTGGAAAGACAGTAGGACTTTTCAGTAATAAAGAACAACACCTTAAACCTACATGCTTTGGTAGATCCCTTGGCAAATCCCTGTGTCTCATCTCTGTACATCCTTATCTGCAAGCATCAAAACAACCCAGTCAAGTATCACAAGTTATTGCGCATTTATGATATCCTGCCTCTTAAAGTTAGTTTTATTGCTTTTCTAAATACTTGTTTTCCATGAACGACAAAAAGATTTGCTTTTGACAATCCTGACAACCTCAGCACTTACTGTGTGCAAGTGATGGGTGATACAGTGAATGAATCTGAATTGCAATGCGCTTCTTGACTGTTTTGCTCAGTTAAAGTAGAGAGCATAGAACACATTTGCATTAAGCATAGTCTCTCTCAGAAGAAGAAATGAGCACTTGGAATTTGAAGACTGTCAAAAGCATATTTTGTTGAAAGGGAAGCCGTTTGATTTTGGCATGTTTCACTAATGGCTTTTCCTGACAGAATTCCTTTCTGAGCATCCATTTTCTACTTTTTAGTATCTTGTCTCTTGGACTTTAAATCATGCATGTTGTCCTTTTCCCTGAAGAGAGGGATTTTAGCTACTGTTGGCTTTGCTGTTAAATTTTACACCTCAGTGGTAATAAAATATCAAAGAAGTCATTTCACGGCCTTTTAGCAATGTAGATGGATGGATTCAGATCAGAGAAATAGATGTGGCCATAGAACTCCTCTAACATATGCCCTTATTTAATTGATGATAGATCTATTAAATGCAAAATACAGGACTGGAAATTGTTAAACTTTAATTCCAGTTATTATTCCAGTTATCCAGCATTTTTTGTTTGTTTGTTTGAGTTTTTCTGTTTGTTTGTTAGGTTTTTTGTCTGTTTAGGGTTTTTTTACAGATCACTGAAACATTTAAAAGATGTTGAAGTTTAAACCCCTGGTGCCAATAGTTAATAGGAATGACTTGAAAAGCAAAGGTATGATGAACTTGCTAATCCTCTTGAGACAGGATATTACTCTAAATGTGCCTGGTCTTGATTTATTGCAATATATATGGCTTTTTCTTTTCTATTCTTTTTGTGTATGTGTGTTTACGATAAGTTTTATATTCAGTGTTGTGGGCTATAGAGGGGAACAAGAAAAGATGTTGAAATAAATACATTTGTCAAAATGAAGCTGTTGCCTTTGTGACATTCTTCCTTCAGTGCTTTGTGACCAGGTTTTATAAATCAATTCAACAGCATAACCCAAAAGAAGGCAATTACTGCTCTGATCATTTGACTGAAATGACAGAAATAAAGTTAACACTGCTAACACTAAATCTAGGGTCCAAGCTCCCTAGTGCAGGTTTCCTGGAGAAATTGTGTTTCCAACTACAGAAATAATGTAAACATCATCACCTGAAATCATTAAAATTCACACTTCAGCTTCCAAATGTATGCAGCAGAATTTTAAAGAGGCAATTAAGAAATCATTTATTTTATGTCTTACCTTTGAAGTATTAGGACATTAGCACAGATAAATGTTCTACTTTTATGGAAGCATTTTGACTTCAATATTAAGTGAGGTAATGAATAACAGCATAAATAAAACAACTTGGAATTGCCTTATCTCCGACATCTTCATAAAGACATGCTTGCCAATCCTACTCGTATTTCCCTCCTACACCTTCTAACAAAATATTATGTATTGATTTCTTTTGGAACAATGCCTAGTAATTTCACCTGTGACGAACTGACAACTTCCAAATGAAAATGTATTTCACTGCAGAAGTACACAGATCTTCACAGCAGGTAAAATATAATTTAAGGCACACTATTTGTAAGGCAGCATTCTTCATATGAGTGAATGAAAATGCCACAGGCACTAGTACATAGTTCTTTTTGTGCTTCAGCTAGGGAAGTTAAGCTGACCTCTTCATTATGTGCTAAAGAACGATGTTTTGTGGACTTGTAAAATTCTTGGGTAAAGCAGAAAAGAATAGTTGAAAGTGGAACATTAATAAAGACCAGTACTTCTTTGGGCTTCACAAAAAAACAATTGCCGACACTTTGGCTTTTAGCGATTTCTTGTCAAATAAAGTTATATTTTTTAGGTGTTAAGCAGATTCCCTCACATGATGATTGCTGTATTTGAAACCTGGGAGAAGCAGGGTAGATGTGTGAACAGGTGCTAGATGTGTGAGAAAGAGGCAGTACAGAAAAGGAAAGGAATTTTCATGGGGTTTTTTGCTGCCTTACAGTTCATCAATTTGTAAATAGACTTGTGTCTACAGTGTCTTTCTTTTTAAAATTAATTACATTTGTGCTTCTGACCACAAAGTAATTAAGTAATCTTCTATTCTTTTGGGCTCATAAGATCCCAACATGAGGTAAAAAGGAAGTAAATCAACATATCTTTGATTAATATTTTGCACTATATTGCTCCCACAAAGAAAATCAGAAGCTTTCTGCCCTATGTTGCAAATAGATCATATGAACAGGCTTACTTACAGGAGAGGAATCAGCAGAAAAGACACACAAAGTGGTTCTTAAAATGCAATAGTATGTAGAAAGGTAGGTCATTAACTTGCAAAGAAAATTTGCTGTTCACTAAAAACTTCAGTAAGCTCTCTAGTTCAGAGGTGGTTTTGCCAAACTTTCACTGACTTGAAATCAGTGATCAGTTCCCATAGTTTGAGAATTCATCTATTCAAAAGAGAACAAAATGGAGTTCACAGAGTAAGTATAGCATTTAGAATTATAGCTAGATTCTCGGTATTTTCTCAGGCCTTTATGTTTAAGTTTATCACAGGGAATTTTTATGTCTGAATCAGTGCCATTTTGACAATGGAAAACTGTGGTTAATTTTAGTATACTTTCTTTATGTCCAGTCACATCTCAGTGTCAATGTTTGTCACCCAAAAGTTTGCTAGGGGCATACCATATATATGGAATCAATAATTCATCACTCATCTGAATTGCTTAATGACCACAGGAAAGCCCCAATATTAACATAGCTAAAATGATTACACAAAAATTTCCCTGTCTCTCTCTACCTCTGGTGTATGTCCACATTTCACATTCTTTGACTGGCATTTTATCTCTCCTTCATGAATGAGAGACAGGATTCTACCAAGTTATAAGCGTCCTCCATATCTTCTGAAATATATACATGAAGTTCAACATGAGGCATTCTTCCTCCCTCTATTGGGTCTTCTTTGGGATATTTGCATATGTGTGGGAGTTTTTCATTGTTTTTTTTTTGTTTAGGCTGGGTTTTTTTTTTCCTCTTTTTCTCACACTCCAAGCTCCCCTCTCGGAGACTTTGAGCTAAAGCCAAAGATTTACACAGTTGCCTCCCACCCCCAGCTCCCTTCAAGGGCTGCCATTTGTCACCTCCTCAGTCCCCAGCCTGAATAGGCCTGAACCCCACAGGGAATCATGAGATCTAAAATAGAAGAAGAGAGACCTCTGTCACTCTTTGGCAGCTGTTAGCACTCTTTATTAGGCTACACAAGGCCATAACTACAGATTAATCAGTTGTATCTGGACTTTGCTTTGCCCTCCTGTATTTTGCATGTGAAATGTAAAACTCTCCATACCATGAAATTCCACGAGAGATTTCTTGTTTTCTGAATCATATTTTAGCAAATGGCAAAGCAAAGCAAATTGATATTTTGACAGATGTGCTCTTTTAATTAGCTGTTCCTTGACTTATTTTATACACTTTTACACCTAAAATTGCGATTTAGTTCACAAGCATGTAAAACTGTCCAAGTAATAAGAAAATAACTCTGAATCAGTTTTGTTGCCTACCACTTAAAAGTCTTGTCTAGACCCATATTTCAAACTTTTGGATGGTTCATTCAATCATTTTATACTTTAAATTTCTGTATTTCCTACCCTTGACAAGTGTTTGAAAAACAGATAGAAAAAGAATCATCTTCTCAGCTAAATAAGGCAAACACTCAGTTTGAGGATTTCAGAAATCAAAAGAATAAATACGGAACTCAGTCAGTAGTTTCAGAAAGAGTAGTCAGGAAGAAATCTTTTCTCGGCAATTGGTACCAAATGAATTTTAAAAAGCATTGTAAGCACATTACTTTTTGTGTCAGTCCAAATCTGTGTCTGTGTCGAAGCTTCTCTGCTGCTGTTTTGCAGAAAGCAGAATCCTGTGGATCCCAATTACCAGCCTTTTCTGTAGGCTAACATCACAGAAGCTGAAAATCTGGAGTTACTTACTTTATCTCTGAGCCTTGTCTTTGAACTACAGTAATAAAGGCCAATTTCTGTCATTATTTTTTAACAAGTATCTGCAGAATGTAGGAATTTTTTGAAGACAAGTCAGTTTCCTGTAGAGTTAAATAGAAATATTCAGCTGCACTATATTTTGAATAGAGATATATACACTTTCTCATTGGTGGAGCGTGGTGAGGAATGATTCAAACCCAAAGCCTACTAACCTCACACTGGTTTGACAAGTACTGTGGGTTTCCTACTGTTGCTTAAATTAATGAAAAGAAATTCAGGAAAAATGTGTTGAAGACAGCAAAATATCAAACCTTGGTGGATCTTCATTGTCCTAACTGCATGGGTCCTTGCCAACATCTCAAAGACTAATAATCTTTCTCACAAATGCACTTAAGCCACAGTAATTTAATACTGCTATGCATCTGTAACTTTTAATTATCTGTTTAATCAGGCTGTGAATAAACTAAAGTAGGTTAATTTAAAAAATCCTATTTGGACAAAGTGTTTTGACTGGCTCTGAAACATAGCCAGCAGCCAGTGAGATTATAGTAATGAGGAAAGATTGATATATCTTTCTGGGATTTGTGCTATTAATTTGAATATCCCACAACATCACATTTTTCAGCAGACAGACATTTATTATTTTCAATGGATGTGTCACATGATCACAAAAAAAGCAGTAACTGGTGAAAGTCTAGATGTGATGGATAAATATTTATGGTTATGGATTATATCTTTCCAAGTCATGTCTTTTGAAACTTTCCCCTTTAAGATAGCCTGCTAGGTAAAACTGTGCTGTCTATCTACGTGACGTGAACAAGTGCTTTACTTGCCTTTTCCAGTTTATAGCCTGAAGAAATCTGTTATTACACAGCATCTTTTGACTACTTGAAGACTGTTTGTTTGGATGTTATTAAGGTGTAATCATAGACTCAGGTCTGTAATGTGTATTGTTAATCTTGATGTTCATTATCTCCACCGCACACCTCCAGAGACTGCTGTTTACACTGCTATGGAAATGTTAATTAATTTCTGTATTCAAAGTATCAGCAACTAGCTTCTCATTTCCAAAAAAGTATTCTATTACTTATATTGTCCTGTAAGAAAACTGGGGGAAGGGAGGAAGATTTTTTTGAACTGCAGAGTGGAGAGAAAATTGAAGCTTAAATCAGACTGATATCTGCACTATACTAAGCATTCACTACATCACAAAATGCAGCAAAGCTCTACTTTCAGACTGAAGACCATTGTGTTTTCTAGTCACTATTCAAGCTGCAGGAATTGAATGTGTTTCACTGAATATATCTGTGTGTGACTGTAAATTTATGGATATAGGAAAAAGGCTGAGGATGTATATCAGCTAAATGCTTTCTTTCGGTTTCAGACACTGTTCCTGTATTTCTTCAGCTACCTCTGGGTATATCAGATAATGATAAAAATCCACCTCAGGTTTGAGATAAATAATTCACTGAAATTATTGGCGTGTGCAAGTATTTGGAGAATACAGTTTTGCTGTTTTCTGGTATATATATGAGTAGCCTCATTGAGCCATTATATTAAAAAAAAAAAGCTCTTAACCTTGAAAAGGATGAGAATTTGTCGTTTCTAACATCCCTACAGTTATACCTCATAGCTATTTCAGAAGAAAGGTGAGAGTAAGAAACCTAGGTAGCATACAGCTATTCTAAAACTCTAGGTTGAAAGGAGAAAAAGCCTTAGAAAGGAAGAGCCAATCTTCCTTGATATTTTACTATCACATTTTAGGAGAGGATGATCAGAAACCTTAAAAACCTTCACATGTGTTGCAAGGTAATAATATAACAGCCAAGTTGCTAGGGTTTTTTACTTGTACTATACATATGGAAGTATATAGTATATGTAAAAAAATAAAAAATATTAAAAAAAGAAATACAGTAGACTACTATATTTACAGAATGTTTTTCTAATCAGCAAATATTTTAACTACCTTACATCCTTTACTAAATGTAGTGAAGTATAAAAATTTCTGTTTTGTAAATGAAACATGTAAGCAATAATGAATGCTTTTGATAAAGCTTTAATCCCACCCAAAATTACCAGCTATGTTTCAAGCTATTATAAAACAATAAAAATATAATTGTTTTGATTTGCTTTACCAGAATTGACTTGGGTTTCTTCCTGGCCAGTGGGCCACTTTGTTGCTTCTGAAAACTAAATGCATTTAGGAGATGGGATGTGAGACAAGGTAAATACAATTATAATTTACTGTCTTCTAAAAATATTCCAGTCTCATTTATGTGTAAGTACTTGTGAAAAAGAAAAAAAAAAAAAACAACAAAAAACCCCAACTGAACCTAGCTCACAAATGTGCTCAGTAATAGAAAAGGCTTGATGGAAGGTAAACACCAGACATTTCTGAAGTTGCAATGCTGTATCATAAAACAGACAGGGGAGGTTATTTAAACCACAAAACAAGTAACAAATTTTGAGATCAAACTCTGATGCTAGTTCACAAGCCTTTTTAAATGTGACTGAAAAATATTAGCATAAACAGGACCATAATCACATATGCATGATTTTCAAAAGCACAGAAACTGAAGTGGGCGCTCAGCTGATAGCTTTTCACTGAAGATCCCTGTGGACAGTACAAAAAAAATTATGCAATCCAGCATGAAGAGACAACTTCAGATACTGTTAGTAGTGAGATACTATCACAGCATAGAACATGCTTTGCTATGACCTTATCTATGCAGAGAAAAAAAAGTATGTGTGATGTTGTGAAAAATTATAAAAAGCTACAGCATGTTATACAACAGATATGGACCAGATTTGAGTTATTTACACACAGAAGGTGCCTAGTATAGTTTAAAAGCTCATAAAACACAAACTACCAAAGATTCAACAAACCACCAAAATCCAACAGAGAATTAACCTATAATTATGTTGTTTAAATCTTACTAGCATATATTTTAAACAAAGTTTGGCTACTAAGTGGTTCCTCTCTGAAGTATATGGAATACTGTAACTATTTTCCTGAGCACTCCTGAATCGTACATTTTAACTTAGTCCTATCTTCTTATGTATTAGTCCATACTAGAAGGATTTTACAACTGAATTGATGAACCCAACAGAGAGACCTTTGTGAAGAGGTTTTGTGGAACAAAAGTGTGACTAAAACCAATTTGTAGCTTGATCTACTGTTTGCCTGAAGTGGTGCAATAACTGATTTCTGAACAGAATGATTTTCCACAGATAAGGTTAGAGGTAGATTGTGATCATTAGTTTTGCTAAATTGGTTTGTTGTGCATTTGAGTGCTTTCCTTATCTTTGCATGGTGGTGGTGTTATGACAAACCAATAGGACAAGAACATCAGGAAAATTAAATTTCAAATAGTCATGTAATCGGGCTCATGAGCCCTCAGAAGCTAAGGTTGGCTGAAAATCATCTTAAGTTGGGGCTTTCAAGAGGATGTGTATACATGGGGTTTAAAGATACAGTTTTTGTGAGATTAACTGTCTGGATAATTTGATATAAAGTGTCTGCTTTACATAAATTCTTTTCTCTGACAATTTGCAGTAACTGCTCTGACATTAAACTGCCATAGTATGTAAGTATTTCTTATTGAATCGTGCAGCTGCATTTGCTTTAAAATTTCAGACCTTTTCTTTGAGAAGAATTGAGTGTTCTGGGCACAACTTAAAAGATAGAGCTTATAGCCTCAAGGGAACCTGTGGCAGTTGTTTTCATCTTGTCTTTTAACTTTGCAGGTTAGAATGTAAGAGGAGGGTTTGAGTGCTCATTTCACTAGAGTTGTAAGCATCCAGATCACATTCAGCAGTTGTGGCCACACATGCAAAGCTCAAGATTTGATACAAATGTTTATGATGAGATACACACGGGAATGACTCACTTGGCAGGGCCCTGGAGAAGCTCAGGAACTGGTCTGAGGATGGCCAAGTCATAGTTTCCCAAGCCAGAAGGATGAAGTGAAGATGATGTTTGTAATTCAGAGGGCAGTTTGATGCAACACCTGAAACAAAAAAAAAGGTTAGAAAGACAGTCCTGCCTAAAAGTACAATACCTAGGAATATAAGGCATTACCACTGCTCTGCCTAGTCTGAATTCTGCCTTGTACACTTGAAATAGAAAATGCTATTTAGGGAGGACATGCAAGCTTGGCTTTTTAGGTGCTTCTGGAAATATTTCTCTAGTCCTTTCTTGAATCTGAAGCTACTGTATACCTCTGCAACCTCCTGTGGCATAAATCTCCAGAAATACCTTACTTACTCTTTAAAGGAATATTTTCTTTTATTAATGATAAACTAATCTCCAAATGTCCTTTAAAGTGATTCTTAGCTTTTGTATTTTAGGATATAAATAACAATCCTCCTTTTGGAGTTATTGGGGTTTAACCCAGCCATCAACCAGGCCTCACGCAGCCCCTTGCTCACTCCCCCACCAGCAGGACTGGGGAGAAAATTGGAAGGATAAAGGCTGGGAATCTCATGGATTGTGATATAGTTTAATAGGGAAAGCAAAAACCAAGCATACAAGCAAAGAAAAACAAGCAATTAATTCCATGCTTCCCATGGGCAGGGAGGTGTTCATCCCTCCCCAGGATAGCAGGGCCCCATCACAGGTAACAGTGGTTGGAGAAGACAAACACCATCACTCCAAACTTGTCTCCCTTCTTGTTTCTTGTCCCACTTTATATCCTAAGAATGATGCCATGTGGTTTGGAATATCCCTTCAGTTAGTTTGGGTCTCCTGTCCTGGCTGTGCCTCCCATGCATCCCTAAGCTCCTCACCAGTAGGGCACTGCAAAAGCCAGAAAAGACTTTGTGTCTCTGTAAGCCCTTCTCAGCAAAAGCAAAAATATCTCCATATTATCAGCCCTGTGTTCAGCACAAACCTAAACCAGCCCCATACCAGCTACTATGAAGAAAAATAACTCTACCCTAGCTATAACCAGCACCAGATTATATGCTATATCCTTGATTTACTTTTGTAAATCTGAGTAAATCCTGCCCCCTCTGTCTCCCCATTTTCCACTCTGCAGAGTCCTGGTTTTGTAAGTCTCCCTTCACAGGACTGCTGCTCTTTTATTAGGGCTGCTCTAGTTGCCCTTCTCTGTTCCTCCCTTGCCTTCACAGCAGGATGAGTCCACTCTAAAAGAGGTCATCCTTCCTGAAATGTGCTCTTGAAAGAACTCTAACTCTTTTTGCATGCATTGCTTTTAGTTGATTGGCTTTCCTATGTCAGAAATTTATGAAATACATCCATAGGCCTCTTATCATAGATGATATTTTAATCTTTAATACCTTAGGTAAGGCAGTACCAATATCCCCATTTAGGAGATAGGACACTTAGACACAGAGAAATTGGTAGCATCTGGCATCGTTATTATTTTAATATAAGTCTCTTAAGCTTATGCCATCAACAGAGAACATACTGCTCTATCCAGGAAAATATGATTTTGCTCTTACTAGAAGAAGGCTATGGATCTATTAACCTGTCTTTCAAGGTCTCAAGGATTTTCTGCACTTATTTTGCCTGAGCTGAATCTCATTTGTTTTTACCATTGTTATCAAGTGGTTGTTTTCTAACCTGTTTTTAATGAACCTCTCTAGATACCTTTAATAGGCATTTGGATTATGATAAAATAGAACTGGAGGACAGGTGGAATTATAAATCTGTCTGGTAAATCATGTCAAGGATGAATGCTGCTAAGAGAAAATAAAAAATAGCCCTAAGCAGATTCAATGCTGAGAAAGAGGACTGTATTGTCATGTATCATGCTACTACCCAAAAAGACACCTGTTTGAATACTTCCTTCCTTATTTTCTGAGAAAGACTGAACCTGTTGGCTGTGCACTGCCAAGAGGAAATAAGGAAATGATGGGCAGAACACCAAAAGAAAAGGCAGAGGCACGAGAAACATTTTGTATAGCAATTTTATAACGGTTTTTGTTAGAATTTTCCATATTAATTAGGTAAGTTAGGCCCATAAATAAGACATAAATGTGAGTAGTAAGATATTTTAAGCTCTGTTCATCCATAAGAAACTGTGGAATGTAAGATTGCCTTCTCCAGGTGGATTCCGGCATCCAAGAACTTTTAGCTTTAATTGTCCCTAAGTGTTAAGTCCATCTAGACCCCTATATCTGAAAAGTGTGTCTACTTCGATGAAAAATTCTAAATGAGTGTGATTGTAGTTAACATGTGAAATTTAAGTAGCATGTGACTCATATGGCCATCTCTAGCCTTTGAAATAACTTTCACAAGCATTATTTGCTGTATTTTTAGATAATTTTTTCAGATACAATATTTGGAAATGGAAAGTTTTCTAAAAATCAGTTAAATAAGGTATAATTTCTGTTAACATGATTATCCCGTTAAATAAAGGGATCAAATTTGTGACTAATTAAAGTCATATGGCTTAAATTTTCACATTTTGAACAGCTCTTCCCAAGATGAAATTTTATAAAGCTATCAATTTTTCAGCTACATTGCAATGCCAGCTCAGTGATGAGTTAAATTAACAAATTGACAGTTATATTAATAAATTGTCTCCTGAAACAGCAGAGCTGATGTGTCTCAAGCTTTTCTAATCACAGATGCTTCCTGTGCTTATCTGTTACTCTGGCATGGGCAATATATGTCCGTAGGTCAGTGGTCAAAAATCAAGAAAAGAGAAGAGAAAAAAAAAGTATTTCATTTTCCATTTCTCTTATTTCTGGTGGGACAAACTTGATACAACAGTGTTCCTTTTCTGAATTAAGATTACTGGCAGAAGATTCATACTAAACTGTAGAGAAAAATACCTTTTGAAATCTCTTACTTCATCAAATATCTTTTCATAATAGGTTTACAACTTGTTTTAATGATTGTTTCAAAACTTGTTTAAAACTTATTTTAAGTGTCAATCACATATACTGTCTTCATGGACATTGAGTGCTGCAACCCATTTTGAGATAATAGATGTTTTCTGATAATTGTAAATAAGTCCTAGAATTATGTAGATCGATTTTCTAGTAATCTAGCAGAAACAGTTGAAGTTTTCAGCAGAAATATAGGTTACTTGTGTGGTCAGAAAGAAACAGCATTCTGTTACTTAGCAGAGCTGTGTAGCTTGAGTTGTGTAGGTACAAACAAAAGAGCATCACAAAAAAACACTCAAGAAAATTATCTTGGTAATAACAGGGAGCAGGACCTGGGGTATCACTCCTATCTTGTGACCTTGTTGTCAATGGGACTCCTCGCTGGTCACTCTTTTGAGATCCTTGGCACTTTAACACAGTTTCTGATTAGATTTTGGCAGAGTATTTTGACCTAAAGAAGCACTTGACCTACTTTCACCAAGTTGTAAAGAACCCTACAGAGCAAACTCAGTATTCAGTTTGCAGTGAAAGATCATGGGATTTATGACCAAAATATTTATGCATTTGTTTATTATTTATTCTTTTATAGCAATCATATGCTATAATTATTACTGGACTCTGAACAATACCATGAAATATCCATCTCAAACTAACAGAAATTCTGTCCTAGTTTATGCAAAGTCCATTAGGCATGTATGATATGGCAGAACCATGCTTTCATATTAGATTTATATCTGATTTACTACCCTATTGAACATGTCATTCTTTTAACATGTGGTGTGTACATAACAGATGGATTTACCTACATTGATTTCAGAGCAGTCCAGGTTGTATCTTTGACAAGATCTTTTTGTTTTGTTGTTTTAACTAACAATTCACAAAATATAGTTCTATAGTACTGGCTAAAAAGTCATTTTTTGTCTGAAACACTATTTAGATTAATACAACACTTTTCTCTGTTAAGATTTAAAAGCTTATTTGTGTGTGTTTACTTCAGTATTGGTACATTGATCAAGTTGTTAAATGCACTGCTTTTGCAAGCTTAGAATTTTTGTTTGCATCAAACATGATTTGTGATGGTACATAAAACTTCCTGGTTTGGAGTGCTCAGATTTATATGTAAGTACATAGGCTAAATCTTGCACAGCCTACATTGTTTCATCTCTCCACTCCTAAATTGGATATAGGAGTATATTGAGAGGTTAATTTTACCTGAGTTAACCTTTCATAAAGCTCAAGCATTGAACAGATCTTCTTCTCTGAATTAAATAAAGATATATTCTAGGATCATAACAACTGTTACAGCGACCAACACGGAAACAAGTATCCATTTCTTGAAATTTCATTTTTCAGTATTAAAAGCTTTTACATTAGTGTTTAATAGGGAGATTATGCAAATGTAAACTGAAAAACAAAGAGTCTATTCTTATTGTCAACAATTTTATATGAAACTAAGAGTTTATTCATCATTTCCCCAAAAAAACCTATAGTGAGTGCACTGAAATAACAAAATACAAGACATTTTTCAGGTTTCATGATTTATTTTTGTTGCATTCACAGAGTGAATATAAAAAAGCATATGTGCTCATGTGAGCAACTATATTTCTAAAACAGGATAAACATTCACCACTCACATGATAAGGGGCGGGTCCCTATTTCAAGTGTCTTTGACATCTTTGCCTGGATCAGGTGTGACTTCTTGAAGTGATTTTCTGATGATTTTCTATAACTGAGCAGCTTCCTTGTCCTATGTGGCAACTCCAGCATATGCATGAGCATTTGTTACATATTATTTTAAACTATATTCAAAGCATCTCCTACATAGAAAAGTGAACTGTAAGAAGGTTCCCAGGTTGCCCTGGTTACCCACCCCAGATGCTAACCAACAGTGCATTCAAGCTTGCAAACAGCATCATTTAGTTGGCCTTTGCACAGTAGGAACCTGCTGGGGGAAAAATATCTAGGTCTATCCTATTCACATAGGTAGAGCCCGGACAGACAGATGTACCACAATTATAAATACAGATTAACTTAAGAGTTTCTCCTTTATACAGTAAAAATGGCTTGAATTTCCTAGATCTTGCAACCCCAGGAAATTACAAATGACAAATTTTCAGAATAAAAGAATTCTATTACATTTAAGTGAAGTTCTTATCTTAAAGCTCAGGAGTTTTGATTTCTTTTTTTTTCTTAAAAGCAAATCATGACTATGAGGTACTTTTTAAATATGATTAAAACAAGGCACGATCCTGGAAGGTTAAGACATCTAATTGATACAACTTTAGAGATTGATCTTGTTGCATCCTTCAGTAATAAGAGATCCACGCCCCTTGCATCTCTCATGACAGAGTATTAGATAGCCTGAGTATTTGACCACTAACAGAACCTCCTTCTCTCAGTCCTGACCAGATCCAGAATATTAGGATACTAGCTTGGTAATTGAACAAACTTACATTAGACAACAAGAACATCTCTGTTCTCTTTATTTCTTGAGGAAACTGTTCCTGGCTGGACATTTCACTACTTTACTCAACTGCAGTTTGTTTCTTACTTGTAAAATAATAATGATAATAATCATAATCATAATCATAATTGTGGGAAGTTGACTGACAGTAAAAACATAACGGTGTAGAAAATATAGGGGAAAATATGATTACAACTACCTGAGTGGAATACAATCAGCATGTCTAACCTCCCAGAGAAAATACAATCCAAGGGAGACTAAAAGGAGGGTGGAGCAGACTGGAGGTACCTCAGCCAGGGTCTATTGAAAACCTTGCAAAGAAGGAAACTCAGTGGTACTTTACAGCTGATAAAATCACCAGCAATCCTTGAATCTTATCCTGTCACAATTTTACTTATAAAGAATATTATTCTGTAAACTGTTAACGTGACTCCTTGGGGGGCAGTGGCCATTGCTGGCAGCAGGTAAAGGTCTGGAGACCCAGTAGAGGGTCTCTATTCTTTGACATGTGACCCTAAACTGCCAGTCAAACCACCCTCCAATCTTGCTCCTGTTCAGTGAAGGGTTCCCACAACAGGACTCTGATAGAATGGTCAGGACCAAGGGTCTTGCCTTTCATGGGGTGCTGACAGACTAAGGAAACACCAAGGGTTTGGGTACACCTTCTGTTTTCACATGACACCGGGAGACTGGATAATTTCAGGAATGCAAACTCTGTTGAGAATGATCATAATTTTATAAATAAAGAGAGGTTCCTTGCATGTGAAACCACAAGTCTGGAAGGAATATAGATATGAGAATGTGGTGTCTAATTGCGTGAATGCTCCAACAACAAATGAAAGATGATATTTAAAGAAATATTTCCAATATAATCAAGCCAGCTAGCTACATCACAGCGGACACAGAAAAAGATGAGTGCAGTATAATAGTTACATATTAAGAAGGCTTGGATTTTCTTATGCAAGCCATAAGTGTATTTATTTCACATAAATGTTCATATTAGTATTTTATAAATAACTCTGCATTATTAAAATACATGCATAGTCTCCATAGGAACTGTTTCTGTTTTGGGTGTATTATAAATGTCAGTGCATTCTCCCACAGTCCCAACTGATTTCTATGTACAGTGACCTTTTGCATTTTTATAGACCCCTACATGCATTGCTAGTGGGAGTTTACATGTTTACCTGAAGTCAACATTGCCAGAAAAAAAAAGAGATTTAAAAATTACTCCTTCTAAAAATGTTAACTTAGAAATGGCCAAGTCAGTCAGTAAATATATCACAAAGATGTATTCATCTCTTTCTCCCCTTCCTTTCACTAGAAAACCTGAAAATGAAATGTTAACTTTGGTGAACTGATTGCAGATTTTAGCATCTCAGAAAAAATGTGAGAGAGGGGTAATTAATGTATTTTCTTTATGTCATTTATCTTTCAGTCTTATTTCTAGTGTTGGGGTTTTTTAATAAGTAAGAAACGTCTACAGCACTATAGGTGTTTATATATATATTTATATATATTTATACACATGATGGAAAGGAAAGAAGAATGGGGCATCCTAGAACATGGAGAAGCAATCATGATGGATATTATAATTAAAAAGTCTTGTTAGTATGTGCAGCATTTTGTATCTAGCATTCTAATACATAGTAATTGTGTCTCTCTTTGGAAGCCTCATTTGAGAATTGGAGGTGTGACGGCAGCAGACCACAGTGGTAACAGATTTTCAACACTGGCTCCTTATTTGCCCAGCAGTCCCTGGGGTGCAAAGAGAGGAGAAGGAGAGGAGGGAGGATTAATTCTCTGCCATGTGTTTCCACCTGGTTTTGCTTGCACATTTTTCAAGGAGGCAAACTTAACCTCCTAAATATGCTAAATGGAGATTAGAGTCTTCAAGGAACAAAATCTCCCTTTCTCATCTACACTAATACCCACAAGTTTGGGGCTGCTGTCATTGCCCTTTGTGAAAGCATGAGTGAAATGTGGGGTCAGTCAAAGGTGATGAAAACATGATAATCAAACTGTGACTGCCCAATTGGAAGAAATTCAGAATCAGTTAATTCAATATTTTTGCTGGTAGGAAACATTTCACTACAGATTGCTGATACCAGCTACAGTGCTGTTTAAGACTGTCATAACAGAGACCTTGGCAGGACTCCAGTCCCATAGAACAATAAATGTAATGCCTGTGTCAGAAAATTACAAAAATCATAAGAATATTAAACCAACATTATTATTTCCCTTCCTAAATCTGTCAGTAATCATTATAGTTACAAATTAGTCATGTTTCTCTTCTGGACAGTTATGAACATGTGAATCTTCTTTTTAAAAATCTAACTCTGAGCCATTTTATAATTGCACTAAGACACTCCAAGGCATATGTCACCATGCCTCTGAGATGTGCATTATCTCACAGCAACACACACCTTGTCATGTATTATTTATCACACTAAACTGTCTTGTAATTTTCATTAACAGTTATATCTAGCTTTAAGAAATAGGGACTTCATTTTAACTGTTTCAGTGATAAAATACTTTTCAAGCTTTATATGCAGATATGAAACTCTGGATGCTGACAACAAAGAGTGCCATTTTCACAACGTTCTTCAAAAGGCATTAAAAAGAAAAAAAAAATAATAACAAATCTTTTTTTCACCTGGGAATGGCAACAAACATTCCCTTTCTCTAGGTGATTCCTAGTAACCTTTCCACTGGCTTTACACACTGTTGTGTCCCTTGGGTCTCATTGTCATCTTTTCCTTATGATGTGACAGATGTACCATATGATGGATAACTGTTGCCTAGATGTAGTCCAGGGTTCACTTGGATAAAAGCAGGTGGGTGAGGGTACCTAAGGGGCCAAATCTGCCCCTTGTTTGAGGTCAGTCTTTTCTCCTTAAGTAATTGCAAAAGATACTCCGAGGCTCCCCCGCCTATAAATTAAGCAGTTCTGGGAAATATATCTCACCATTTAAGGTCAGTTATTTCTACCAGTCATTTGTACTTCTAGGCTGTTGGAAAGTTTCCTAGCCTGGTGTTGGCTGGGTTTTCTCTCTCAAAGAGAGTGTGGAGGGCCTGGGGAGTATTTGCAAAGAGCCGTTTTCCCATCCCACTGGGAACCAGCAAAAGCAGAGTGGCATAGGTAAAAACTGTAACGTGTCAGTGGATATGAGTGAATGGTCTCAATCTGTGTCAGTTTTACTGTTCTTTCTGATTTTCACTCCTTTACTCAGTCATTAGTAAATAGTAGGAGCCATATATAGGGAAACATTAATCAATGTTTAGGATTTATGAAATGTTGGTTACATTTCAAAAACTTATGCAAAATATTTTGACCAATGTTAATAGTAAAGTTCATTGGATCTCCTCTGATGCTACAGAATGCTTTCAAAATTTCTGAATTTAAACCAAATGAACAAATAAATAAAAAGCAACAATGTCATCCCACCCTCATCAGCCCCCAGCATAATTTTTAGCTTCTTCAACTGCTGTAGTCTTATATTTAGCTTCCTTACCTGCTGCATATTCTTATTTTGGGAAATGGAAGTTGTACTGCATTAATTTTATTCTGCACATCATCAAGTTAAAAAAAATCTGAGATTATATTTTTTGTTTGAATTTCTCCCTGATTTTTTTGGCTAAATTGTGTGAGTAATCTTAAAACAAACCCACAAGAGAGTTTTATTTTTGTTACTTCTGTTTAACATAAATGTACTTCCTGTGGCTAATAGGTGATGGTAACAAATTTTGAGATATCTCTGATGTAACAACTTTGCATCTTCTTCATTTTAACTAGCAATTCAATGTAGCAGACATGCTGACTAGACATTTCCCATATACCCTGAAAGTCATGTGAAAAAAGAAAAAAGATTTAAGGGAAAGAAGATGACACCTCAAGCAAAAAGAGTTCAGTTTGATTAGGGATTTTAGGTGACCACGAAGGTGAATGAAAAATCTTGACAGGGAGGTTCAGTGTTTTAATCGAGGAGTGAAAGAAAATGTTCTTCAAACATTACTTCAACTGAAATCAAATAGAAGATCATTTGGGCTGTAGCCTAGGTATGAACTGAATTTTGACCACAGTTCTTTAGTGTTAGGTGAGGTATTGTTTGTTTTAATGTTTTTGGAAGTCTTCATTTCCCTGCCATAAAATACTCTGTATATTCAAAGGTAACAGTTATGTCATCTCAGTAAAAATAAGCCTTTTTAAGCTTAGCTCTTGTTGCTTATGAAACGCTATAAAATAAATCTCAAAAAAAAAGGGGGGGGGGTGGAGACTGTACTCTCTGTGGTATAAAAGTTTCCACATGACAAAGTAACTTAATAACTTTAGCTGCTTAATTATGTCACCACTGTATGGAAAAGCCTCCTATACAGATAAATTATAGAGCATTACTTGAGTTTCCAGTGCAGAACAGTTTCCATCTTGCATGCAATTAAACAGATTTGTTCTCAGCCATGCAACTAAAGCATGAAACCATATTCCTGTTTCCAGCAACAGATGTTGTTGGAAAGAGTTAAAGTAAGAAAAGCATTCTTGGAATAACTATTGGTCTGTGACATCTCACTACTAGCCATTTAACTGCTAAACAAATGGCGTTTAAAGGTTTTCCTCAGAGATACAGTCAAGGTCTATTTCATAGCAAGAAATATCTCAATTATCTAAATATTATAAAAGGGCTAGAAAATAAACTGGTTTAAATAATTAATGTTTGAAAACTTCCTCATTGATACTCTTATAATGATGACAGAAGAGTCATGATATTTTGCAGCAGAATATAGAACTTTAGATTAAGTGTTGATCCAGGAAATTTTCTATGCATATCATGCAAAGTATTGTTTCCATTTTCGAAAGTGTTAAAAAAATTGAGTAGATGTGGCACTTTGCAATATGGTTTAGTGGCCATTATGGTATTTGTTCAAGGTTGGATTTGATGATCTTGGCAGTCATTTGCAACTTTTATAATACTATTCTATGATTCGAATAAAATTAAATAAATGCAATCTTTCATATTTTTTTTTTATTTTAGGAATAACATAATGTTATGCTTGGTACCTATAAAACCTCCATCATATTTTACCAAATCTAAGAAAACAGATTTAAAGGATCGAACATTAGTGACACATGCTACCATTCACACTCTTCATCTCTCTTGAAGATTTAAAATCACACAATCCTCATAATTTTGATTTTAAGTGGCTCAGCTATGTGCTATTAAATATATAGGTGGTGTTGGGCTTTTTCCCTTGCCCAGTTAAACATACTTGAATTCAATATTTCTGAAGGTTACATGTAAACAACAAGGAGGTTGATATTTTCTCATTAAAACATGGTGATGAAGGTACCAACACACAAGTTTTCCCCTGCAGTTCACTCAGCTTGGTGTTGTCATTAGAACCTCTTTTAATAAAAATTACTCAAAGGATGTAGATTTTTCTGAAGAATGGTTTTCCTGAAGGCATTGGGAAAACTTGTTGGTTTCAAGCAGGACAGATTTGTGTGTATGGAGCCATAGAGGAAACTTGTTATTTATGAAGTTTTGCATATTTATTATGATATTTTAGAAAGCCAGACTTCTTTCCCAACACTCTGTCATGGTCTCCCTTCTGGATTAGCAACAGCTCATTATGAAAAATGTGTGACATCTAAGGTGTCAGGTGAAAGGAGAGAATGCTCATTAAGCTTCTGAACTGGAAGTCCTTAAGGAGACACAAAACCAATTTAAGATTTGGTGGGGTTCACATACCACATTTCATTTCAGTTCATTAATGAAGAATGCTTCAGTATGCTATGAATCAATACACAAATTAGAATGTCACTTCTATTTATTTAGTCTTTCAATGTTATAGAGAATGAATTTTTCATTTAAAAAAATATGAACAGTTTGGGTGAAGAAAAAAGACCACAAATGCCCAAATTTCCCAGAAAGAGATAGAATGAAATTAATTTCTATGATTTGGTGGAGGAAGTTCCCTGAAATATATCTAGGAGCCCAAGGTATGACCTTGCTTTTTATAGTTAATTTTTCATTTATGGGCTAAATTTATCTTATGAAAGATCTGAATTATATTTTTATAAATTTTGTATGTGAGACTAACTTCTACTGTGCTAGAAATTTTCTAGGCTTTTTTCCTAGCATTTTCTAGAATGCTACTTTCCACAGACAGCATCTTGAGTGATACATGTAAATCGATCAGACAAAAAAACCTCACACCCCAAACAAATCCTCTCCTTCAGTCAACCTTCTTGATTTTATAAAAAGATCCTGTGTGCAGAAAACATTTAATTTTTTTTTATGTCTGTATCCTGTATCTGATGGAAGAGACAAAATCTGCTTTACTTAGACAGATATATGAAGATTTTGAGGAATTTGAGAAAAGGTTCAGGAAGAATACAACCTCTTAGTCTTAATATAAAAGAAGTGGTTTATATTATTATTGCTAAATATACACTGCAAAAGTGTTAATGTTAACCATGTATTATCCAAATAAGGCAGCTATGAAATGAAGGAGGCTATGTAAGGCTCATTTTAATGTTGCTTTAAGAACAAATATAATAAAAATGTAATAAAATGCATTGAAAGTTAAAAAAAAGTAAATATGCATCTGATTTATTGAGTTATAATTCCTATGAAAGCAGGATTTCTTGATCTTATAATGAAAGCTTTAAAACAGAGGAGAATTCAAAGATGATTAAAAATAATAATAAGATGAGCACACTTGAACTGATCTTTTCTATATATGTTGAAGATTTTTATGGAAGTTTGGATGCTGGTTATTAATGGAGAAACAATAGTGCCTTGTAGAAATGAACCAATAAACACTGTTTCATAATCTTCATTTACAGTCATTTAAAAAGCTGTATGCTATGTACAAGGTTAAATAAATGATCTCCCCTTCCATTACATATGTTTAAGCCATGTAATGTGTGATAAAATATAATATCATCAGATGGAGATTTGCAGGAAAGGGTGTCTTGCTATAAAGCTTTCTAGAGGGTTTTCAAACATCCTTCAGTCTATGTAGTAGAGAGATTATTGCATTTCCCTCCAGATGGAAAACAAAATTCCAATTTGAGAGAAAGTATGCAGACTGAAACTACTCATTATTGACAAATGTGAAGAGCTGGGTCTTCTCCTAGGACTACACATGAGGAGAGGATGACATTTGTGACCTTTTTACATTTTGATGTAATGAAAGTTTGAGTTCATAACAGCGTGACTGGAGCCACTTGACAATTGTAATGCACTTTGTGAGTGAAAGGTAGTTAAGAAATATATCTGGAGAAAAAGAATTTAGTTGGCCTTTTGTTCAGTCTGAAATCACCAAAGTTTTCTGCCAAGCTTTTATCTCTGAAGAGGAGGGCATTCAGTCATATACTTTCTCAAAAGTAAAGTTTTTCCTCAGGGATGGTTTTTCTGATATTGTAGTTTGAGGTCTCGATAACAGAATCTTTTGAAGAACCCTGTGGCATATTTTGAGAAGATAATGAGGAAAAGTGTTTTCCTTTTTAAGCTTGAGAGCTATGTCAGAAAAACAGTCAAATTTGTTTCAGCTCTGTTACCTTCTATTGATTTACAGATAATATAATTGTCAAAGAAAGATCTTTAAAGTTCTCCTTTCCACATCTCCCTCATGTTTTCAGCCAAACAATCAGAACTTAATCCTTTAAGAAAATATGCCCTCTGGTCATGGTATTTCAGAGATCAGCTTATTAACGGATCCTTTTGAACATAACCCTAGAGATCAACAGGTAAAGAAGTTCCTCAGACCTGACAATCTTACTAATTTGATTTCATATAATCATGTATCTTGCCTACCAGGAGTACACAAGCCTTTTTTATCACAGTTAAGCCCACATGATAGAGGCTTAAAAATGTGTTTTGAAGCCAATACTTGAATTAAAAAAAAAAATCCTTCATGGCACAGTGAAATAAAATTTGTATTTAAAATAACTGCTCTACAATAAGGGTCTGATTTTGAAAAAGAAAGGATCTTACTGCTATAGGAAATTATTTACGTGACTATAAATTTTAGACAATTCTTCATTCTAAAGAGAAATTTAATAGAGCGGTGAATAAGCTAATACATGCAACCGGATTAACATGGGAAATAGTATGTTCTTGCATAACAGGTAAATATAGGAGAAACTGTAAGAACATACTGCACAGTTGTGTAGAAAGTGCTTGAAGGCGGTACGGAGAAATACCTCCCAATTATCTTGGGAAGCTAAAGTAAGCCTGCATTAAAAAAATGCCTTCAGGGGCTAAGAGACATTATTTCTTGTGGCAGTTTGCCTTGGTCAGTTGCCAGATGTCCGTGCAGTTGCTCTCACTCCTTCTCCTCAACAGGATAGGCAGGGAAAAATAAAATGTAAAAAATCCCTCGTGGGTGAAGATAAAACCAGTCTAGTAAGAAAAATATAGCTTGCCATACAAGGAAAGCAGAAAGAGAAATTAATTCACTATTTCCCATTGTCCGGCAGATGCCCTGCCACTTTCTGGAATTTGGGAAGTTGTGTGTGTAGCCTGTTAGGGTAACTAAGCCCCACAAAGCTCACATCACACCATGGAATGAGGAAAAGAATTGCAAGTATAAAAGCGAGTAAACTTGTGGGTTGACATAAACACAACCTAATAGGGAAAGAAAACCTGCACTTGTAGTCAGACCAAAATGAGGGATCCATTCATTACCTGCATTTGGCAGATTGTTTAGCCATTTCCAGGAAAGCAGGGCTCCATCACATGCAACAGCTACTTGGGAAGACACACACCATTACTCTGAATATTCTGTGGGTAACATGAGACTGTGAAATTGAGACAGAAACAGACACTGAATTTGTTTCTAAACGTTTGTTACTTTCCTGGAAAGCAGAGCAAAAACACCTGCATCCCTTGCAAGTGTGCCTGAACCAGTGAATTCCAGTGTCACAGAAGAAATGTTTTGTTCAGATCTACAGGGTGAACACCATCCTTTATTTTTTTGCCACATTCATGATGCAAAAGATCCATTTCTTCAGAAACAGAGTATCACAGAATCATTGAGATCAAAAAGAACATCTGGAGGTCATCTTGTCCAGCCCTACTCTTCACACAGGGTCACCTACAGCCAGTTATGCAGGATGATATCCAAGCTGCTTTTGAATATCTCCAGGACTTCACAACCTCTCTGGCAAACCTATGGCAGTCCTCGGTCATGCTCATAGTAAAAAAAATATCTCCTGATATGCAGAGGAAACCTCCTGTGTTTCAGTGTGTGCCCATTGCCTCGGGCGCTGTCACTAGTCACCACTGCAAAGAACCTGGCTGTGTTCTCTTTGCACCCTCACTTCAGGTATTTTATATGTGCATATAAAATATATATATTGATATATGCACCTGTGGGAAATAGCAAAGGTAAGAAGACTTTCAGAAGCTGTGAAAGCAGGCCTCAGAAACAGAAAGAGCAGAGAACTTAGAGCTGGCTGCAGCTGCAAAGCCTGATAGTAGAGAAGATACAATAATACACCAAGCAAGGACATGAAACAATAGTTTGAGTTTTTAGGCTTGGCTAAGATAGACCTTAAGACTGCAGAAAAATATGCTTAGCAAAATAGTAGAAGGTTTTAAGCTTAATAATGGAGTATTGTGTATTGTTAATAGAAAGCATACAAGCAAGCATTGTACATGTGCTTATAGTGATTGGCTAGAACAATTGCCTGTAAGCTTTAGCAATATGCTATTGGCTGGAAAACCTTTAAAATGCCCTGTAACAAAGAGATCTTTGGCTGTGGCAGACGAGAGCATGTACCATCTCCTGTATCTCGCCCTGTAGTGAGACTGGTGCCTGAATAAACTTCTGAACGCGTCACCCATTAGTCCCGTCCTGTTTGTGAAAAATGCCAACATGCACCCTCATGAGCCTTCTCTTCTCCAGACTGAACAATCCCAGCTCTCTCAGCTTTTTATCTTATCAGAGATGCTGCTGTCTCATCATCTTCCTGGCCCTTCACATGAACCTCTGCAGTAGGTCTGTGTCCCTCTTGTACTAGAGAGCCCAGAATGGGACCTAGACTGTGGGTGTGGCCTCACCAGAGTTGAGTAGAAGGGAGGGGTCACATCCTGCTGACAATATTTGGTCCAAAGCAGACCAGGATACCAATCACCTTTGCAGGAAGGGCACAGGGCTGGCTTGTGTTCAAAATGTTTGATATTCAAAAAGACACCCAGGTCTTTTTCTGCAACACTGCTTTTGAGATGGGGGATCTGCAGCATATGCTGGTGTGTGAAATTGTTCCTTGCTAGGTGCAGCACTTAGCACTTTTCATGGTTGAATTTCAGAAGGTTCCTGTCAGCCCATTTGTCCAGCTTGTGGAGGTCCCTCTGGATAGCAGAGCTACACTGTGTTATGTCAACCAGTCCTCCAAATTTTGTGTCATCAGTAGACTTGCTGAGAATGCACACTCTGTCCCATCATCCAGACCATTACTGAAGACCTTGAACAGGGTTAGTCACTGTATTAATCCCTGGGGTACATCACTAGTCATTGGCTTTCAGGTAGACTTGTGCCACTGAGCACCACCCACAGGGACCAAGCACTCACACAATTTTCAACTCATTTTGCTACTTGCTCATCCAGTCTGTACTTTAGCAGCTTGTCTATCAAGATCTTAATGGGGGTAAATGTCAAAGGCCTTATGAAAGGCAAGGCAGACAATGTCCAATGTTCTCTCCTCACCTATCAAGTCAGTCATTTCATCATGGAATTGTATCAGCAGGCTGGTCAAGCATGACTTCTCCTTGGTGGATCCATGCTTAGTTCTTTTGACCATTTTCTGGTATTTCATTTAATTGAATTTTTTTGGGGGGGATTAGTTGTTCCATCACCAGCCCTGCATTAAAATAAATCCTATAGGCTCCTTCTCACCCTTCTTGAAGACAGGGTGAAATTTTCTTTCCTCCCATCTTCAGGCACTTCTCCTAGTAACCATGATCATTCAAGGATTGCCAAGAATTTCCTCACAATGACATTTTCCAGCTCCTTTAGGACTCATGGGAGCATCCTGTCACAGTCCACAGACTTACATACTTTCAATTTGCTTAAGTATTCCCTGATCTGATTGTCTTCCACCAAGGGTGCTCCAGGGTCTTATCCAATGGGAATCTACCATTGAAGAGACCAAAATCTGACCCTCTGAATCCCAGTGGTGTGATTTTGCTTTTTGCCCTGCTTCTTCCTCTCAGGATCCTGAACTCCATGATCTAATGGCCTCTGTAGTCAAGTCTGTCTTCAGCCTTCACATTTCCAGCAAGCACTTCCTTGTTTGTGAGCATGAGAACCTCCAGAGCACTTCTCTTTTTTGGCCCATCTATCACTTGGATCAAGAAGCTGTCCCTGACGTGTTCCAAAAACCCCCTGGATGGCTTAAATCATGCTGTGCTGTCCCTCCAGCAGATGTGGTGATTGAAGTTCTCCGCAGGCACAAGGTCCTGAAAACATGAAGCTGCTTTTAGCAGCCTCTAGAAGGCCTCAACATCTTGTTCTCCTTGAGCTGGTGGCCGATGGTGCTGCAGTGTCACTCATACCTGTCTTCTCTCTAATCCTTACCCATAAGCTCTCAGTTGGTTTATCACCTCACCCCAAGGCAGAGCACTTTGCATTCCTGCTGAAAAAATGGAAATTTTACCTCCTTGGTGGTTGTTTTTTGGGTTTTGTTTTTTTTTTTTTTTTCCTGTTTGTTGGGGGGTTTTTGGCAAATAAGCTTTATTCATTTGACTAATCTAATATAAAGATATTCTTACAGTAGGAAGGACCTTGAGGCTATGCACAGACACAAATTATGAACGCTAAAAATGAAAGCAAAGGACACTAATTTTAGATGTGCTTGCCATTTGCTTTAAAATGAGCTGTGGGTAGTTGGAAGTTTAGATTTCTAAGATCTATTTTCATACTGTAATCTCAAAGGTCTTTTTTTTCTGTGCAACTAATCTCCATGTTATTTTTTTTCTGACAAATGGTAAATACCAAACTATATATTTCTCCTTTGTAGGAAAAATGGTACATATTTTTCATGTAGACATAATTTTCTGCATTTATGACAGTAGCAAACTCTCAATGCATTTTAATAGAGAAAATAAAGGATTTTGAAAAATTGAGCATAATTTCACCACACAAGAATCAGTTTCACTTCCACATGAAATAAGAACAGTTTTTCCAGTTTAGAAAGCTTCCTCAACCTTTTTTGAAAAAAGAAAAATAATTCCATTATTTACTTTCAATGAAATAAATGAATCAATAGTTGCAATGCTGAGAAAGATCTAATTATTTCTCCAATCCCAAAGGTTTCTAATTTAAATGCTGGTCAAACCATCTATGAAGCTGTTTTGAGTATTTTTTACTGCCATTATGAAATGTACATAACTCATCTCAAAATTATGCCTCACTATGGCTCAAGTAAATGTGTAACTATTCAACTTTTTTCTATTTATTTGCAGTCAATAAATGTGTATTGATATAACAAAAACAATGCAGCAACATCAGTACAAACCCTCAGAACAGAGTATGAAATCAAGTTCAGTAGTCCTTAATCAATTTAAAATGATATTGCTATATCTATATACAAAGGGATTTGTTTCAGGAATTAATGCAGCGACATCATTTTGCATGATAAAGAGTTCGATTAATTTTAATATTGACCATGGATTTTCCAAATGCAAAAACTGAAGGCTTCATAGATAACAAGTGTATTACAGAAAACTGAAATCTTAGATGGTGGAGTTATTTGATATATGATTGTATAATCTGAATTTTTTAAAGTAGGATATGGCATTTGAGGTTTGGTTTGGTTGGTTTTTTGTATTGGTTAGTTGGGGTTTTTTTGTATTTGTCCAAGACAAGAAAATTACTTTAGTGAGTTTATGAGGTCTTTTTTTACATTGCATACACAAGAGTTTGCATAGACAGAAAAAATTAAAAAATCCATAAAGAGACAATGGTTGTTAGTAGACCAAAGCTTTCCATATAATACTGTATTTGTCACTTTAGGTATGAGGATAGAACATAAAAGACACCTCTTCATCTTGTCTGCCTTAGAAGCAACAGTTCTAACAACAGAGTTATGCAATAAAACAGAGTGCAATAAAAACCCATTGTGGGAACCTTATGCCATTCTAGAAATGCCAGTGGAAAGTGCAACTCAAAGGCAGCACAGCTCAAAATCTCTGAATGACCATACTTAAGATCTGAGGGTTCAGCTCCTCATTAGTGAGTTTATTCAACTAAATTAATTATCATATTTTCACTCACTTCAAGTATTAAAATGTGGAAGATTGAGGTAACAACTGTTTGGTGTGTAGAAAGTTGCCAATTTGACCTTATTTTTAGTCTAAGAAATAAAATTAAACTAAATATTTTTGGACATTCACCCCTGCCATACACATGTGACTACATTCAATTATTGCTGACTGATAGTGCTCAAAATTTAAGTTTTCCATAATTAGAACACCAGCCCTGATTAAAAAGATTTAAATTTGGATCACTACACAGGTGAATTCATCCCCAGTTTTCTGACTGTATCTTCACAATAAACATCGTAATGTAAAAATTAATATCTGAAAATTTAATGTGTTTTTCTTCAGATGATCTTTTTGTGTTGCATACAATGAAAATGAGAATACCCTGCTTGCCTTTTTTGCTTTAGTATTTTCTATTAGTTACTTAATATGGAGTAGGTTTTTGAGAGACCAACTATTATTTATATATAAAATACATTAAAGATTTTCATTACTAATATATTTTTTCTTTTGTTGTGGTATTTATGTGATCATATATAATGAGTAAGAGTTATTGTGTGATAAGTTGATTTAGCAATGCTGCTTTTTGAAAATTAACAATTTCTAGCATTTCATTGGTTTTGTACTTTTCTAAATAAAAATTTCGAATAAAATAAAATCTGTAATAATTAAATGTAAGAGAGGATCTCTGTTTCTTAAGATATCAATAATTATGAAGAATTGCAATTCTTGAACTCTAATTGAACTCTTGAACTCTTGAACTTTAATAATTTTTACTGCAATTTAGAACTCTAATATGTTTAAATGATTTTCACAATGAAAAAAATGAGAGGATTCAGAATAGAACATATGATTTTATCTACATTTTATCCATATTATGCAAGTAAATGAAAATCATTGGTAGAGCAATGTGGCTGTAAATGATTTTGATATACTAAACCAGTGATTTTGTGATAGCACAGGCATCAGATATAATTTGTTTTCTATTATTATCTTTAGAATGATAGTTATAGGTAATATAAACAGTTTTTTTGTGGATTTCTGTCCCATGTAATTGTCATAAAATCATTAATTTTGAAAGTTTTTCAGCAAATTTCGTGTAAAATATGATTTTGTGTTTGTACCCCTGTGGTCAAGTTCATAGCTCCTCTTCTCACAATTTTTTTTTCAGAGACACTTGTGATGATTTCAAAATTGATAAAAAATCTTACTGTGGAAGTAGAGGAAATAGGATTTGAAGTCCAAAATCATCTTCTAAAGAATACTCTAAAGAACATTGTAAAAGAACAATCCTCTGCCACATGTAGGCTATTAAAGGGGGAAAAAAATCTTTCTGTTATTTTCTCCATGTTGACACAGCCCAGAAGTCATTTACCTCAGAAAGAATATGTCTGTATTTTTTTTTTGAAAGTGCTTACCATGACTTTCATAAACAGTGGTCAGTCATTTTAGCAAGTCTCTAATGTAGGCCCTAAACTGAAAGTAGGAGTAAGAGAATAGGAAAATATCTGTTAAAATGACCCTTGAAGAGGGCAAGCACTGTTTTTGCCAGGTGTGTTTGGTAAATCTCATGCCAGAACATTTAATTTCTCTTAATCACTAGAGTCTTCAAACTGCTTTGTCACTTTCATTTTCACACTTTTTAATTGCTTTTGTTCTGAAATTTGTCCTTTCTACCTTTTCCAGTCCCTTTGTGTGTGGAGAGAACACCTCGTCCCTTTAGGTCCATGTAAAACTTGGCTTAGAACCTGAGAGTTTTAGAAGGGAAAATCATAAAAGAGAAGCTTGGGCAACAACCTCTGAGAGAAATCCTGTTTAAACAGCCTGTAAAGACTTTTTATATGATATAAAATAGGAAAGGAAGTTCAATACTCCAAAAAATATGGTTAGTAGGTAGAAAAAATGATTTTTTTCTTAATATATAAAGGTAGTTCAGAGTGAAAGCAAAAAGAGCCAGGTTATTGAGCAAAATGATCTGCATGAGTAGGTAAAGGAACACTAAAATATTATCAGACAGGAAATTATATCTATCAGACTAGAAATTATAGAAGACAGTATTACTTTAAAAGCCTGAAACCGCCAATGTTCCCAATCTTTTTATCACCATGTCCTTAATTTTAGAAATTATTCTTTAAATTATTTAAATAATTTTCTCCTTCACTTGTTTATACTGTTTCCAACCTTCTCTATTGTTTCCACTATAGTTCAGACATAAAAGTAGGTACAGCTACTAATGTCTAATTCTGTTTGACATGTAACCCACATCTTCCTCATTGCTTTTCTTACCCATCATCACCTTACTAATTCCCTATATATATGGAATTATAAGAATCTTTCAGAGGCCAAGTATGCTGTACATACAGAAGTCCCGTTGCTGCAGTTGATAGGAATCAGTTTGTTTCACATACTTTTAATCTCAAACTTCTGCAGGGTACCTCAAATAGATTGTTGAAATGCCGTTTAGTGTTCAGGTCTGGAAATACTGATATATTTTTACAGGGTGTGTAGAGTAGAATCAGTGCATACAGATGAGTAGAGTAAAAGGGACTGACTTTTTTGCCCTAACATTTTCCATCCAAACAATTTCTCTTGAAGAGATTACTCAGTCTGCTAGGGGCAGGAATTATCAGAGATCATGAGCTGCCATCTTCCACAGAATTTGTGTAATGTAGGAAATAAAAAATAAGGTATGGAAGGAAATGAGATTTATACTTTACAGTTTGGGATTACCAAGCATATAGGTTCAACTCCTTACAATAAAATTTTTAAAAGAAGCAGTACCGATATTACAGGCTAAATAAAAATGCTAAAGCAAAATCAACTGCTCTAGAACTGTCTTTCTAAGCATCCTATGAGGATGTTATCTATGTAGCAAAATGGAAAGTTAGCTGGCAGTTTTGCTTTTGTATTCCCAACTATTTACACAAAGGCTGTTTGGTTTGCTTTTTAGAAAAGCATTCCCTGCAGAGTATCACTGAAAAACATATGTTCAATAAAAGATGTTTTTACAAGAAATCTGTACTTTTTCACTTAGAAGTTGTTACTAAGGAGAAAAAAAAAAGCCCTTCAAAGTTACTCCATGAGCAAATATGAATTTGCAATTCCTTCTTTTGAGGAAAGCATGCAATGATCATTATCATCCTTATAAATAAACATGTTTATTTAAATTTACTGTAACCAGTCAAGAAGAATATCAAAGGGTAATGTTACGTTCATTAGCCAAATTTACCAAACTGGCAATGGTGAGTTCAAGGACAGCTTTAGATCATCACTGTTTCATAATCAGCTCTACATAAATTGGTGGGTTTAAAGCTCACAGACATTCCTCTGAGATGCATTTCACTTACAGGATTCCCAAGGTGTGGGGACAAGCAGAGGTTGTCATTTCTCTTTTTGTCCATGTGAATGGATGCATAGGTCTAGTTGGCATTACATTAGGAAATAAATTAAACAAGTAATAATAAATCTAATTCAGTACAAACATGGGATATGAATCAGGATTAAATCTGAAATTTTGAGCCTGGAAAACCATTCTCTATCACCAAGCCCTCTAGTATAGAACTCTGTATCTCCACTTCTGATGACACTTTAATGACAACTAACCCCACTTGAACTTTCTACAGCCTAGTGACTTTTATATTTGTGGTTTATTCTCACAGGCAATTCTTATTAAATATAACTAACCTTAAAAATATTTCCCCTCTTTCCATGACTTTTAATTCAGAAGTTTCACAATGCATATTGCAATGACTTATTGTTGAAGTTCAGTAATTTAATTAATTTACATAATTTAATCTTGGGTTATTCCAAGATCATCATACCTGTCATCATTTTTTAATTTTTGTCAATGTATAAAATGCATAACAAAGCCTTTACATAGCATATTGCTGCATAATAGGACATTAATAAAATGAGATAATGTACAAGAAAAAGAATAAAAAAAGCTAAAGAAATTCTGCGAATTAGCAAAAAATATTTTCACTAAACATTTTTTAAAAATTTTGTTTCTTTCTGCTTTGCAGTATCACTGAGGAACATTAAAGGTGATAAGTATAGAAAAGCATTTTCTAATGATTTCCTGATAATTATATATAGGTAGCCAGAGATTTGTGCTTTGTAAAGAACTTTTACTGTCAAGTGTCCTTTGGCTCAGTGACTGAAGGTAAAACATACATATGTTATATGCTTTGGGTGCCCTTCTCTAACTTTTCTACACTTTCAGAAAAGACACAGGCATGTACAGAATACTGAGACCCCCAAATCCAGTCAACAACCTTTCTTTTAAGCAGCAGCAGAGCTTGCCTTTATTTTCAGCTCTAATCTGAACAAGGCACTATTTGTATCATTCACTTCCTTGGGAAATATTAAGTTAATGACAATTCTTTTGGCCTGCTTTATTTCTCACAAAGCTGGTAATTGAGACCAACTGATTTTGCAGCTCATGCATTTCCAGAGGGAGTGGAGAAAAAGGAGTCCTTTTGGGTCTCATTTTCAGTATTAATAGTTGCATTTACATATCTGATTGAAAGTGAAAAACCTTCTGTTGTGATACTGTTGCAGCTGACAATGATCTAGAATTCTCCTCTTTTTCTTTCATTCTCTCTTTTTCTTAAGCTGACACAATATAACTACATAAGTCTAGTTACAACATGTAACTGGGAATGAAAGTTGAGCTGAACACACATAAGAAGATTTAACATATTTTGCATCCATTACCTGTAAAATCTAGCTTTTATTGCAAAGATAATGAATAACTTGGAATGAGAGATGGAAATGTCTCAGCTTTATCATAGACAGGATATTTGAAAAACCAATGTCCTACAATCACAAAGAATTCTTGTTGCACTTTTGAGAGTGGACACTGTGATAGACAGGAACTTGAAACTTAATTCTTGCCATAAATTAAAAAAATTCTGGTTTAAACCTATTTTTGCACATAAGTGGTAACTACTGGATTATTTGGAATGTATTTGCTTTGCTTCTAGCAGTGACAGGTTTATTCAAGAGCAGTTCCTGAGCTTGAACCAATTATTCTGGTTCATTCACAGTGAATACAGTAAATTCATTTCTTTCTGTTGTATCAATGTCTTCTAAAGCTGCTGACAAGGACATTATTTTACTGAATACAGAAATCACACAGGATGCAAGCTAATAAAAAAATTACAAAAAATTAAAAGAATAGCCATTTGTAGGAGTGCATTTTTTAATTTTAAGTTTAATTCATAAGTTAATGTTCTTTGTAAATTGGTTTGTTTTCTGTACTTCTTTTTGTTACCCACATTTGATTTATTCCTGTTTTTTCCCCGATAACAGTTCTGTAATTGGTTCCGTATCTTTCCTAAGTTTTCCCCCCCAAAGACAGTTAACTGTCCATCACTTCATAGACCTGTTGCTGTCTATCATTTTTGGGGTCACTCCCCACTTCTGGAAGATTCTGAGAGAGGCATCGAGTGATTGGACAGAATCCTGATTGTCACCTTCTAATGTTCATTGTATGGTTGTTTTGTATGTTTGTTTATGATTTGAGCCACCTCCCTGTAAAACCTTATTGGTTCCCTTTCTGTGTAACACCCCCAGTTGTAAGGTCTCACCCGAGAGTTAACCGGGGTCTTCGGCACGCTGACACCCAAGGTGAGGACCCCACACCCGGGTTCCAATAAACTTGTTTGACCCAGCGTCTCTGGAGTCCCCCTTTTTCATCCTCCAGCCAATCGCCATGCAGGAGCAGCACGAGCGAAAAAGAACTCACTGAAAGAAAGCCCTGTCGTCTGTGCCGAGGCTAGCCGGCTTGAAAAACAGGCACGGCGATAGCCATTCACTGCTGCTATTCTACTCAAAGTAACATGAAAAGCCCTTCAACACTTCAGAATTGCATGATTTAAAAAGAATGCATGAATATATAAATATCATCCTTAGTCTTCTTTTGTTAATCATGTTTCCCTTAAATACCAAAGGTATATTAAATGAGTTCTGTCTACATAGAATGAGCCTTGTTCTCATTTACTCTTATCTGTTCTTATTTCTCACACAATGAAAATTAGTATCTTTGAGAAGATGCAGATTACCCCATGTTTTCCCTCATGATTCATGGATTAGGTTACAGGCTTGCCTTTCATTTGATTTGCATGTTGTATCCTCATTTACAACAGTGCGCAATAAGAGTCAAGTAAATTTGTCTGTTAACAATGTACACTCAAATCAGAGAAACAGAATTTCAACAGAGTACTGAGTCTGAGAAATGTAATGAACATTTAATTTACCTGGCAATAATCAGAAATGGAAACAAAATATAAGCTGATGATAGATAGACATTAAATCAATAGGGAAAATTAATTCCTGAAATAAGTTACAGAAAAATACAATTACTTATATGCTACATTTTGTGTATTTATATGATTTCTGTAAGACTTTATCAGATACTGTTCCCTGACAAACTTGACAGTAATTTTGTCACTGGCTCTGAAGATTGATCACAAAAAGAACCAGTTTCCAAGCTGACAGACTATTTCACAGGTTCTTGCATGCTCTTTTCAAATTTATCCATGCTGGTCACTAGTTCATTCTACAGCTTGAAAAACTGTTCTTTGTGAGAGCCGCTCAAGAGAGGGCAACAAAGTCTAGATCCCTGATTCTCTTCTGTTCCAATGAAAACTGCTTAATTACATCATTATGTAAGCAGTGCAATGAAGAAAAGGGAAGGGAAAGGAAATTATATCCTACAATGAATCTTTTGTGGGTATGTGTTTGACTTTTATTGTTTTAAGTTTTCTGGCAATTTGCCAGAGTAGCTCATAAATTAACAAGACAAAAACGAAGTTAAAGATAGACACTGTCCAGTTTTGTAAAATGCATAATCTTGGCTCAGTCTCTAGAAATTTACTTCTTTTCTCAGAATACTAGCGGCTGCCTTTGGGCAACATATAGCTCTATGAAACTGGAAGGGTGTGAAAGAACTGCTGAGGACTCTGGTAACCATTATACAGCATAATTTCGACAATATCTTTTTAATTTGTTAAATTTGATAGTCTGCATTTGATTCTTGTAGAGGAATTCTTCCCTCCACACAGATATTCTCCCCATTTAAATAGTCTTCAAATCAATGTGTCTCTTTGAAGTCAGTTTGCTTTAGGCATTATTTATCTCAGAGCAGGAGATGGAGGTGGATCAATAGAGCTTTCTCATCGGTCCCCATCTTTTCAGAAAAGCACAGTGGATTGCTGTTGGAAAATGAGAAAAGAAAGGGTGAATGCATTATTCCCTTAGAAGTTCACCTTGTTTTTGTGTTCCCAATGCTAATGATGTAAACGATTGTAATACATCATGCAAAAGTAAATTTTCAATTTTGAAATTTACAAAGCATTTAGCAGTGTACAAAGTCAGAAAGAATAGTCTCCATTACTTGTGCTCTTACGAGGATGCCTGTAATTTATTATTCAATTAATTATTAGTTTACTTGGGAAACTCTATTCTTCATTTAAAAAAATCTAAAGACTTAATTGAGATGACTATACAGAAGTAATAAAACTCTCTTTTTCCTTTCTTCTTGCAACAAACTTAAGGCCCACATTTTATTTCCTGATTTGAGTGTCAGAAATGCAGCATTCATGAACAAGCATAAGTATAGACAAAGGTACCAGAGATAAATTTTAAGATTATCCAGTTCATAATAATGGATTAATTCTCAAAATTGGCTCAGTACAACAAGAACCTTATATCTTCAAGTTACTCATAACAAGAGCATTTCTCCTTCATCAGCAACAATATAAAGCGTGAATTATCTCTGTATATGAATGAGAAGGACTCAAGAGTTATCTTAGAAACCTCAATGCAAATTTTACTCCTGTGATGAGGGGAAAAAACATTACCAATCTTTATTAACTTTCTTTTTTACTTGAATAAACCTTAGAGAAAACTTTTTATTTACAATGGAAGAGTTATATTTATGCTTTAGAGGGTCTGATCTTCTACATGGTTTATGTTTCTTCTTGTGACAGCACAAACAATAATATATTACAAATGTTTATATATTGTTACAACTAAATATATGTTCATGTATTTCAGTTAGGAGATTAGAGATTGTTCTGACGGGAATGTTTAGCGGACTGATAAATCAAGCTTCTTTCAAGCTTCAAGAACAAAACTTTAATAGATTCATTCATGTGTTACCAACACATTGCATGCTAATGGTTTTCTCCTACACATTAATATCCATTACCACTATGAACTCACATAGGTTAACAGGTATGTCTGAAGTTAGTGGTGAGCACCCTGTGTCCTGGAGGTGATGTGGTGTAGTTAACAATGAGTGCCATGCTCCTTGGTGATACTGAGCTACCAAGGCCAGTGGTGACCAGTCTGGACAGCCCTTTGGTGAGACAAATCAGAGAGGAGACTCCTGTCTTCTCATCCTTTCTCATCACTGTTGGTGTTTTAGCCTTCTCGCTACCCCTTTTCTCACCAAACAGAGCTTATAAGGCTTTTGATTTTCCTGTTCATCCTTCTGGGGTATTTGGCAGGAGAGCCTGTCTATTGGCAATCTCTCCTGCTTATCTTGCAGATTCTCGGTTGCATTCTCAATTGAGCTCCACCAATCCTTCTTAGCCCCTTTAGTGGTCACAACAATCCCATGTTTACAGAAAATTCTTATGCATGGTGTCTGACTGTGCTATCACAGCATTACAAAACACATGCTGCTGGTCATACTATTTTAGTAAACTTGTATTTTTTAGTTGTGATTGTATCCTGATTAAAACACGTAGGTTTTACAGGTGGTAAAGTTAGGTCTCTGCCTCAAATACTACCAAGAAATTTCAGATTACAAGGTGCACCTCCTTGAAACGCCCTTAACTTACATTGTGTATTACCATTGCTGTCACCTATGAAATTGCAAAGATTTCATGAAATATGTCAGTGTGAAAATGTGTAGCTCTGTTTGTAAACATTCAGCTCGCCAATAATTGCTAATTATAGAACACAGTGGAAATTAGAGTTAATTCATGGCCCTGAGTACTTCCTAGAGATGTACCATGATATATTAGACTATCCAAACAGCATGTTCATTGGCACTTAGATGAAATTATGCAGTGATTACTCTAAAAGCACAGAAAGGATAACCAGATTTAAAATATAATCTTGACTAGTTAATATGATTCAAAATGGCCTACAGATATTTAAAACAAAAAAAGAAAGGATGATGTATATTGCTACAAGTGGTAAAAAGCATTGAGATGTGATTTTTTTTACACTGACATAATCAAATGTGAAATGTAGAGATTAAATAAAACAACCCACACATATTAGCATCTGCTTTTACTATTAATTTGTCACTTCTACATATATTTTATCATTAAGGATTCATGTTAATTTTTGATTTTCAGGAACATTATGTCTGTGATAAAGGATCTTTAAACATGATATTCTTTAATTAACTCACAACCACAGTGAAAAATAGAAAAGAACTATGCATATTTTACAAGAGATGATATTGATACGAGCTGTGGTTTTTTGTCTGAAGAAGGTTTTTTATAAAGATATGAAAAATGTAGTTTCTACAGCATTTTGCATTTGGAACTCACTTTAATATTTGATAAGTTGTGTGTATTTTATTAATTGCTTATATATATTATCTGTTAATTTCTCACATATATTTCTTTTCATTTTTCTTCAGTATTTCCCAGAAGAAGGAGTAAAAATATACACACCCTTAAAAAAAGAAAAATAAATATGTTATTACACCTCTTTACTTCATCCAGCTAATGAAGAAGATTGCCACTGGTATGACAAAGCACGTCCTACCAGAATTTCTGACAAAATATTAGGATTAAAAAATTAATATTTTAGATAAAACGTGCATATGTAGAGTTCCTAATCTAGGCAACAGAAACAGGAAGTACTATATATGTCATATGATGATAAGAAGGATATAAAAAAATATGATTTGTCTGTTTTCTCCATTCATTTATTTTACAACAGCTAGCATTAAGTGAAGAATTATTTTATGTTTTCATATATTATTACTGTAGACTTTCCTGGAGAAGCTCTAAAATACCACTTAAGTAGTGTTTATCACAACTGAATACTGTTTTAAAATACTCCAATGAAAAAGCCAAAAGTAGTCATTGGTATTTCTTTAAATGGCATGTACTTTAGACTAGCAGTGATTCATTAATAATTTGAGACGTTTCTGTGGTCTAAAATTAACTCAATTCCCTGTATATATATATTTAAATCCCTGATGAAGCATGAAGAGTTTAAAGGTATATAAAACATAGGAGCTGAAAGTATCTCTCTCAACAGTAAAGAATCTGTTCTGTGGGAAACTAAGAGCTACAGGTTCAAAGGCTTTCACACCAGCAACTTTCATGAAACATTAAATTCATTTCAAATGTATATTTCTGAGAGAAAGAAAAAATGCATTTATAGAACTAACTGCAGTGGAATTTTGTTAAATGTAAGCGAGGATGGTTTGCATAGGAAGGCAAAAGAAATGGTAAGTGGGTTCAAATGTTGTTAGAATTTATATTCGGTAGATACTTCTAGCTAAAACATTTCTTATGTGCTGAAAGTAAGCCAGGAAAGCTGTTTATACAACAAAGTTGAGACTTGTGGTAGGTACCTTGGATGTTATCCCAAAAATGGTACTTCTAACAAGGAGCATCGCAGCACTAAGATGCCCAAATTGCCACCTGCTGTGACATCGTTACAGCAAGTACAGGGGCAGTAATTATGGGAATTATAGAAAATAAATGTGGAAGTCCCGCTGTTTCCAAACACCTGCTGATAGGTAGAATGCCTGCTCATATTTTCCTTTAAACATAATTTTTGCTTTTGTCTCCATCTTTAGAAGTAAGCAAACATTGCTGTGTTTAGCTGAAGTCCTGCTGAAGTGGCAGACAGGTCAGGAAGCTGTGGTCACATGTGCTCCGATCCTTACCACAGGAGTTTGAATTAACCACAGCTTTGAAGACAAGCACACAATGAAGGGCTCTCCAGACAGTGTTACTTCCCAGGCTCAGAGAAGGTGAATACCAATGAAACTTACCAAGATGTGAATTAATAGATTTTCATAAAAATAGTTACATGTGGGCTGATAGATTAGGATTTCTAGTTTGTGATGTAATTTAAGTGATTACCTATGGTAATCTTTCAGAACAGAGGTCCAAAACAAGACAGTTGGAAAGTAGCAATATCTATTGTGCATTTTAATTTTTTTTCCAGTTATATATACTTAAGACGAACTTATGGATTCAGTCTCCTATTCAATTCACACAGCTCTAGTGAAGAGTACTCAGTGTTTCACAAGATTTGAGGTTTTTCCTGTTCCATTCGATTGGTAATGTATGGACACAGGAATCTGGTAAGTAGTATGGCTCAACCAAATGGCAGGGCTTTTTGGGGAAAGACAAAAATATATTGGGTTGCGGCATTCTTTTAAAAATCAAAATATATCACATCTAGTAATTTCTAGTATTTCTAAATGCAAGTGACATTATGCATGAAGCAATGCACTTTAATTTCTTAATGGTAGAAAGAAAAATAGGAAGTTGTGGAAAATTTGGTTTAATGACAAAACACAAATTAAGTATGTTATAATTAGAAATATTGGGTTTGCATGGCAAGGTTTTGGTAGTGGAGGGATTACAGGGATTTTTCTGTGAGAAGCTCACAGAAGTTTCCCTCATATCTGACAGACCCCATGCCAGACCAAGATGGACCTGCTGCTGGCCAAGGCAGTGGTAATGCCTCTGGGATAACACACATAAAAACTGTGGGAAAAAAGAAAACTGCACAATTGTAGCCAGAGAGACCAGTGAGAGCAGCAACCTGGCAGACACCAAGGTCACTGCAGAAGGAGCAGGAGGTGCTCCAGGCACTGGAGCAGAGATTTCCCTGAAGCCTGTGATGCAGAACCTGTGATCCTGCAGTCCATGGAGGTCTGTGGAGGAGCAGAAATCCACCTACAGCCCATGGAAGACCCCACAGCAGAGCAGGTGGATGCCTGACAGAGGCAGTGACACCATGGGAAGCCCATGCTGACTCTGTCTCTTTCTGGAAGACTGCACCCTATGGGATAGACCTATGCTGGAGCAGTCCATGAAGAGGGGCAATTTGTGGGAAGCATCCACACAGAAATTTAGAGGAGTGTCTCCTGTGGATGAGCCCATGCTGGAGCAGTGGAAGAGAGTGAGGAGTTCTCTTACTGAGGAAGAAACTATGACAGAGATGTGTTATGAACTGGCCACAACTCCCACTTCCCATTCACCTATGCCCCTACAGAGAAAGAGGTAGAAAATTAGGGCATGAAGTTAAGCCTCAGAAGAGAGGAATAAGGAGGAGATACTTTTTTAAGATTTGTTTTTATTTTCTCATAATCCTACTCTGATTAGTTCATTAGTAATAAATTACATTAATCTTCCCCACATCAAGTCTGTTTTGCCCATGACAGTAACTGGTGAGTAAATTCTCTCCTTAACTTGACTCATGAGCCTTTTATTGTATTTTTTCCCCTGTGCAGCTTTTGAAGGGAGTGATAGAGTGGCTTTGGTGGGCACTGGGTGTCCAGCCAGCGTCAACACATCACATCAGACTAGCAACATTTCTCTCTTAATGATTATTTCTTATATAAGAAGTAGTTGCCTTTGCAGCTCACTAGAAAAAATTTAATTTTGGATGTTAATTATTAGCTTTTAGTGTCATTAAAATCTCATTGCAAATTCAAATTAAATACAATTAATTATTATTATTACTTGTGTAACTTTTATAAAAAGCAGAAGCAGTAAGAAAAATGGAAGAAGAAATCAATTAAAATATTAATTTTAGAATTTGTGAAATTAGTCAGGAAAATCTCTTTATATATCTTTACATATCTCTTGTATATTTTGTTTAAATATCAGGTCTTGCTTTATATTATCTATTCTGTTCTTGTGTCTCAATACTGGTTTTGTTCTGCTATTATATATTCTTTCTCACCTGTTGACATTTTGACTATACCCCATCTAACACAGGCAAACATACAATTTTCTATTTCTGGCAATGCTAGATTCAGCCATATCCCTGTCTCCTTCTTCCATACTGAATGAATCATTGCATCAACTTCACCTCTTGCATTTTTCTGGTCTTGATGGCTTTATTGCTGTTTACATGCACTCTTCGAGGTGCAGCGTAGATATTAGATGTAAAATATGTCTTAGAGGAGAATCTTTTTAAAGTCCATTCCTTACTCTGAGTTGCAAAGCTTCTGTCCTCACACGTGTCTTTAAGATTTACTCTTTTTGGTATGTATTTCACATAAGAAATGATGCAACTTACAAATATTTAAAAATAGTAGCAGCGAATGCTCAAGGTGAAACAGTGTCAAGACTGGAAGACAATTTCAACCAACTTCATATTTTTCTTTGTGTTTGAAATTTTCAGTCATGAAAACAGAAGGAAAAAAATGCAGATCCAGTCAACCTTATTGCAAAATTTTATGCTGTGGAAATGGTATGATTTTTTTTTCCTCTTTCAGTTCAATTGAATACAATATGCAACTATCTTGATGAAGTTACCATTCCTTACAATCGGCCTGTCTCCCATCAGTAAAGAGTTTCATAAAATTAAAAAAAAAATCTGATTATGTAAACTGTCTTGTTTACCATTTAAATGCCAGCTTATTGTTGTAAATACTTTTTTTGAGAACTTCCAAGAAGGAAAATTCCAATAAAGAGAAGATAAAGCTGAATGTGGAAGGATGCAGTATCTTAAGTTGCTGCTTACATCGAATATGATGGACAAGTGTTTCTTGGAATGTATTTCCTGAATCTATAGGCATATTTTATTAGGAAATTCTAAAAATAAGCAGAAATAAAATGTCATTAAGAATGAGCTTAAACAAGTACACAAAAGCAATCAACAAACCAGAAAGCAATTCAAGTATTTTTCAATACCTGAAAAATTTGTGGCTTTAATGACAGAGAAATAAGTGTGTTATCTTTTGCACTCAGATAGATAATGTTTCATGTTTTCTTCTCGTCCTTCCTACTTAGTTGACAGATCTATAATTGCCCAATATGCCCTTTTAAAAATAAACTTTCAACTTCCTATAGACCATTAAGCTTTTGATTTGTCCCTGATGACACGTCCTTATTTATCTTCTCCCCAGCTTTTTGTGCAGTGTCTCAACTCTTCCGTAATGACTATGATAGTATCAACTCATTATCTACTTGTTTTGCCCATTCTTTGCTCATTATATTGTTTCTGTTTCCCCGTAAATGTCCTTGGAATATTAGTTCTGTGTTTTCCCAGCAGAACATTTTTATGTGTGCAGCTGGTGAGCCTCCTTCAGAAAACCTCAAGCTTCCTCTCTGTTGCTACACTACTCCAACAGTTTATTCCCTATTTTGACATGAAACAAGTACTCACATAAAGGTACTCTGCTGGGGCTGCCTGCTGCCTCTCAACTGGAGATGTAAAAAACCCAGCAGGAAAGGAACACCAGCTTCAAATTTCTTTTTGTTGCCCCTAGCTGTGCAGGATGTTGCCATGCTGTTAAATCCAGCTGACTTTCTGGAAGATGTAAATTTACCAAGGTCTGAGGGGGCTGTGATCATCCAAGTTCCTGATGCTATGTTCCACAGGAAGTCATACCTATTCTTACCACTTGCCAGTTGTCAGTCTCCTCTGGCTTCTTTCCAGCCCTTCTCATTTATTCTTGCTGACTATGACCAACACTAGGTACATTTTCTTTCTTTCACTTTAAAAAATCTGTTTGATTCCAATTTGCTCATGTATTTTTCAGAAGGGTGCCATATAATCCACAAAAGCATTTCTCTTTTACCAGACCAACTTTCTTGGAAAAATTTTTCATTCATATAAAATGGTCCTATTTATTTATCATGGCTCATATTAAGCATTTTCCCCAGGACACATCTGTACATTAAAATTGTTTCTTTAATTTCAATTGCATGTGCTGCTTGCAGCTATTGAAAGCCACTATGCACTTTAATTTTTGTGAGGTTTTCTTTCTCATTAGGTGATTATTCATCCTATTATTTCTCCTCTAGTTCTTTCTATTTCTGACACCTCATTCTGAAAACACCTCTTGATGTAGCTTTGTACAAACTTTCAAGCTGCCACATATATAGCTTTTATTATTATTTAGTAATTTCAAAACTGGTTCTAAGTAGAACTTAAAAGGGATGGGATAGAATGCCAATTCATACATCAGCCACATCTCAATGGAGCAGAGTAAATGGAGTAAACAACAACGAGATTTATAAAATATGTTCTGATCCTAGACACATTTGAAAAAATCTCTAATCTCTTTTTTTCAAGGAGAAAGAGTAAATTTGCTTACTCTTCATCCACTAATGTTCCTATTTGCTCTGTTGTGCAAATGTGCCTCAAATAGGTCTTTCTTATTTTATTCTTTTCTTCCATCCTTGATGTGGTTGGACGTTGTCTCTTTGACAAGGTATTCCAAAAGCTGTTCTTTAGATAGTATAACTAAATTGAAAGGCCTGGGAAAAGATACTGTTGATTTGTAGGTATTATAAGCCTAAGTGTAGGACCTGTGGCCATTTTGCTCTTTGCAATGGGATATTTTTATTTTGTGACCCTAAATGACCTAAGAATCATGTTGGCATCCATTTCACTAGAATACCTATTCAACTGGAAAATAAACACAAATGTTTTTAGTCCAAATAAAATTTTTTCCTCTCTAAGAATCAGAGGGCTAACAAGTGTTCTTTGTCATAGCTGTAAGCACTGACATTTTGTCTGCTGTTTTTATTTTGAAAAGACTTCTAGTTGCAATTTTATTTTGTCTAAATTATAGGCCAACAAAAGACTTGCAGGTGTCATATCACTGAATCGAAGATGGAATTAAGCAAGTTTAGCTCCTGCTTTGCCCACAGTAGTAATGCAAACCTAGCAGACAGTACTCGAAAGAGTGACATTTAGAAGACAGCAGGTGATGCAGAGGACCTGACAGCTGCACTGAATGTCCCTGGAGCCTCCTTGGGACTTTGCTCTGTTTCCATGGAGGGAATGTTCTTAGGACAACCAGGGATGCATTGGGAATTTATTTTTCTTCTTTAATTTCATCCAGAATATATTGAGGTCTTGTGCTCTGAAACAGACCCAGACAGGGAATGAAAGCAGAGAAACTGGGGATAATTGAGAAATTTTGGACAAAAACCTGGAAAAGTGTGTACCTTGACTGATCTGAAACCCCCCCAAAATAACCACAAAACCTAAGTAAATGAAATCAAATGTATAGTCTTGTACCATTTCCTATAAAACCTCTCCTCAATTTGAATAAACTGTGTTTACCTAAAGTACACTAAACCAACACTGATGTGCTCCAATTTGTTAAGAAGATACCTCCATCAGCACATTCAGGTTGTGTTCTGCACTGAAGTGCCAAATTTGCCCTTCTGATGCCTTCTTGCTATGTGCTGTCACTGACAGCTTTTCACAAGCCCCATCTTGAACCAAACATGTCATAGATTAGAGTTCATCACCTGTGCACTTGTCCAAAATAGTTCTTTTCTGTTTTCCTCACCTGCACAGATAGGCACTTTTTGTTGCATTTGTTATGGTGCACATATTTCAAAGCTGTACAACAAAGCCCCCCTACAAATGACCACTTGCATATCTGCAGAATCCTTATGTCTGGTGATGATTGCACATTCCTTTTTATACATTATGTTTTCCTACACTGAGTACATTGTTTCTTCTCTTTGCAGATATTCAGAACTATTTACAACTAAATAATGAGATATTTTTCTTTAAGATAATGACTATTGAATCTGTGTGGATTTCACAGGTCTACAGATTTAAAGTAGAATATTATAAGTGTGAGAATGAATAAAGATTCCAGTCATCAGTTGAACCAGAATCTTTTTTTCTTTTAGGCTATGTAACAGATTGAAAAGGGAAATTGCATCCTAAAACATTCTTCTTTAATTAGCAAGAAAGTTTTGGGTTGGGTTTTGATGGGTTTGTGTTTACATGGTCTTTTAATCTCCTCCTATTTGATGTGCAGTCATGTCTCAGATTCATATTCTATTCTGAATTCAGTTTAAGTCCTATATTAAAATTAATTTAATGTACACATTCAGCATGTTTTATAATGAGATCTCATCCAATAAAGAACAAAATGTGTGACTGAAGTACTACTGTTGTGACAAAATGCTAAATTCATAATAAATGCCCTTTGCAATGTATCATTTCACTATTTCACACTCCAACAGCTTTAACCGAGTTGCCCAAATTGTATGTCAGATGCATCAAGATCTTTGTATTCCACTACACTACAGGCAAGTGAAAATCCTTTTTGACTTTGGTGACAATGGAAATTATTTTCTTGCAAACAGATTTTGTGGCCAATTGAAAAAATCTGTAGAATTTTACAAGAATTTCTTGTTAGCCAGACTAGGTACTGGGCATCAGATTTTTTTTTTTTAATGTAGCTATTTCTGTCTTTTTTATTATTTGTGGTATAATTTTGTTTATGTCAAATTTTAGATGCTCAGTCTGTTTATCTGAAAGCAGCATGTAAAACCTTACATCAGAAACATCACATAAGGGTTAATTAATCCTTCTATTGTGCTTTGAAGTCTATAATGAAAGTCACTGCAGGGGCTGGAATACTGTTATCATCACTACCACTGTTACTATTTACAGTAGTTCACACTATTTTTTCTCTTTGTCTCTTGGAGTCCCTGGTCCCTCTTACAAAACAAGCCTAAAAATCACATACCAATGATGTGAGCAAGATATATATTTAGTAGCTTTACACCCTACTCATGTGGCTCTTCCTCAGTTTGCCACAGGGAAACATCTGTTGCTACATGTCACTTCTCTTGGATCTTACCATATACAAAGTTTTCTTGTTTTCTCACTCTTGTATCCTCCAACAATGCTCTTTATTTTCTCTGGTTCTTTATGATTTAATTCCTAATGCCTTGCATGCACTTCCTATAGTCACTTGCTCATTTTTATTAGGTTTTTCATTTTCCTGTCATTTTGTCACTGTTTCACCAGCCATCTGGCCTGCTAATTTTCCTCTGACTTTTAGTACTTTCCTCATCGTTGCCTCATGTACATTGGAAAGAAGTGATTACATCCTGCTGTCAGGCTTGGGTGTTTTTTGTTTGTTTTTTTTTCACCAAGATTACATCTTTTTTTTTCTCTTGCTTAGCTTTTATTCATGTAGTTCTAGCCATCAGGAAGGAAACAACCAAGTTTTCATAGAACACCATGAATTTTAAAATTAAAAGAGGGGAAATTTAAAGCAGAAATGATACTAAAGGTTGCATTTCACCTCAACTAAATTTAAAAGTCTACTTTGTAGAAATCATCACCCTAGGAATTCCCTGGGAGGTAACTTTAATATTCAATAGAAATAAACAGTGATTTTAGAGTATGATTTAGAAGATCTATTTCAGACATCAATACAGGCCTGAGCTAACTTCTCTCCACTGACTGTAGAAATTGTGTAGACTATAAGTTTAGCTGGAAAAACCTGCATGTGGCCTGATGAATCACATACTATGACTCTGCGTTCAGCTGTGGATACTAAATCTTATCCATGGCTGGTAAAGTGTTCAGTAACAAGTTAGGCCCCAGAGTACAAAATATTTTAAAATCAAGACGTATGTTTTAGTAATCAGGCTACATTACCACAGGCTTACCATTACTTACTACATTACTAAAATGTTCAGCCTTTCATAGATTTTCAAGTTACTTATTTGTTCAGAGATGGCAGCTACTTGGAATACCTCTTCTTGGCTCACCCAGGCTTTGGCTTGCTCAAGCACATTAGTCATGATCTTAAGGAAGCTGAAAAAAGACAGCCTCTGCTGATGTTCTGTACTCCTGGAAATTAACCTGCAGCTGCTTCAAAGTGATCTCCTGAATCTGAAGCAAGCAACATGTCAGTCTGCCCATATCCTTTTATGCCATTTGCTTTCATTGACAATGAGAACTCTGATTGATTTTCTGAGGCAATTTTGACATTTTCACACCAAAATAATGCGGTTTAACTAATGTATTTCTAGTTACTGAAAGATGATACTCTTGGTACTTTCTATTTTTTTAATGCCATCCATTTTAATTGCAGATTGTGACCATGTCTTTGAAGGAATTAGAAATTGGTGTAAGCATATTTTTCCTATAAAGGTCAAAACCTACTGTATGATAGTCTGTGGAACAAGTGTCAGGTCAGGGACACAAGTCCTAAGGTTATTTATGAGCTAAATAAATACTTAACAGTCAGTGTTGAAGGGATAAAAAACGAGGAACTAGTGCTCCTTCATAGATGCAGCATCCTGTGCTGAAGAACACTAAGCATTAATTCTTTACAAAACCGGTTGCAGTATCTGACCTGAAATTATGGGTTGCAGACATCTGTGTGGATGCCAAAGTGTCTAACCACACTTGCATAGCATAAAACAAAGAGATTTGGGTATTTTTTCCATTTCGATTTGGCTTTTTTGATAGTTATAAGTAAGCTCTGTTAATGCAGCAAGTGATTAGGATTCACTCTTATGGCTCAGAGAACATATAATCATGGTACTGTAGTTGAGCCAGCAAAGTCTACATAACAGACTGGTTTTCTTGGGCACTGTGCTGACTGCAGTTGCACAACAACATGGTCAGAGATGTTGCTTTTCCCTTTGTCATAGTTTACAGCACCTTTCTTCTGCAGCATTGTATCCCAATTTGTTAGGAAACAGTCGCAGGAGTTTTGCTGTGAAACACCAGGACTCCTTTTCTTTGGGGTGCAGACTGACAGAAAGCTGAAGAAAGAAACATTCATCTAACCAGTAATGGCTACTCCTGTCCTATAGTGAATATTGGAGTACTTACTATAGCTGAGGAGACCAAAAATAGCTTATTAATCTGAACATGGGCTGTGTCTCACAAACAGGCTGCTCTGCGTCAAAACTGAGAAAGGCTAAATGAGGGGCAGTAACCAGGTTCTTTCTTTAAACATCCTTTCTTTCACTTTAAAATCCATCACACAGATTTGTTATTGATATCTGAGGTTCCTGGGACAGAAAAAGATATACACTACACATTTAACTGAAACAGATCTTGAGGAACAGGGACAGCGTTATATATATTCAGGAGGTATTTGTGGGTTGGCTGAAGTTTTCTGATCATATTACTAAAGCCACTGTTCAGCATTTACCTTGGCATTAAAACTTTGTTCCTGAGACATTGCTGTGGTTTGATTGCAACTATATAACGTGAACAAGTCAGCTTGGTATTTGTCACAAGGAAGTAGCTGATGTTCAAAACTTGTATTAGTGATTCTGAACTACATCTTGCATTGCTGTCATTGATGTTTGTGACAAGGCATGATGCCATTCACTCCTAACTTCAATATAATTGCCTCTAAAATGTGTTGCTGCTACTCCAAATGTTCCTACAACTGTATATGTGTATCATCTCACATGCCAGAGGCTGTTTGACTGCTTTCAGTTTATGTGATGATTAGCATTGTTTGATGAGACAGCTCTTTGCTCTTGATGTCTTTGAAGCTGGAATTGTTTTTATCCTGGAATTATCCTGTGACCAACATAGATCTTCTAGTGGTGCACTTTTTCTCTGGCAATTTGCTTACTGCTCACTTCTTTTAAAGAAGTCAAAAAGTGATTTGCTTTTTGTGAAATGTCTCAATAGCTGATTCAATCATTACATTTAAATGAGACAGAAAAATATAAATAAATCAAGCACTAATGTAAACCCAGGGGGGCAAGAATGGTATTCATAGTGTGCACAGAAACAAGTCCTAGAGAAGATTGCATTATATATGTATACATATATATATATAATTGGGAATGTCTGTAACATTTCCTTTATTCATATATTATCAATTTCTGCAACATTCATGTAAGAAATAGGATTGAATCTGTGAAATTGCTGGTTTTTATCTGTATTTGAAAATCATCTAGTACTGTTTAATTATTAATGAAAAATTAACAAGAATTAATTATGATAACATGTAATTTCTTTTTAGAATTTGGAAATATATTTGCTATTTATGTCTGTAAATAATTCAATGCAATTCTTTATGGATATATTTCTAATACATATATATGACTCTGAAGGAGTCCTTTTTCTTAAAGGATACATTTATTCAAATGATAGACATATTCCTGCTAGGAAAATAATAAAAGTGCATATTAGATATTGCCAATGTAACGAAAGCATGTTATTGCTCTATATTGCCACCTCAATTCCACATGTCATGATACCCAAGTCTCTAAATTAGCTTGCTGCCTTTGTATTTTTTTGTATGATGGTATTTCTGGTGATCTTAGTGCTGAGCAGAAACTGTTAGGAGGGAGTATCTGTGAGAGAACAGCTAAATTAACACTAAGTTTACTTTTCATGTAATTTTCTACATCTTAGCAGCTCTGAATCTGAGTTGGCAGTTTGAAGAAAAGGAGATAAAGTCTCAGTTTTGGGGGATTCTGAGTTCTGTTTGTTTTCTTTTCCTTACTATTTACTCTTGCTTTATTTTACAGTAGAATTGGGGAAAAGAAATAGGAAAGGGGAAGGAGGGAGCCATGTGCTGAGTACATCAGCTGCCTGGCTGGCGAGCCATCTGGACACATAGGGTGTCTCAGATGTCTTGGTCTCACAGTTGGCTGCAAACCCTTCCTTGGGTTGGAGGGAGGGAAATGCTGAAGCCTCTTGATAGTCAGGGGACATGTGGCTGAGGCCAGGATGAGGAATGTTCAACAGGACCTCTTGGAAAGAGCTGTCAAAGCCCAGTCTCAGTGTGCAGAGTAGGTAGGACAGTTTGGTCTTTATGACTTGCACCTACAAAAGCAGAATATGCAATGACTAATACCTTATAATGCAAGGTTTGTTATTTCATATGTTAAGAAGTTTTCTGCCACTGGATTACACTCAGTGAGTCTGGACTTGCCATTTATATTAGGAAGTATGATAAACAGAGATCAGAAAGTGGAGAAATATTACAGAACAGACTGACATGTAATGCCTCATTGGTATAAGAATCTAACAAGGCTGGTGGCAAGTGTGCAGATGGACCACTGAAACTGGATGGCTGCTTTCATTAGGCTGGTGGCTGCTGAAGTCCCACATTATAACATAAGACATTGTCACTTTTTAAATCCTATTTTGTTGTTTCTGAATAATGGCAAGGTAGTCTGTGCCTCCTACTGACAGTCTACCTCCCCAATAGGTCCTTTTTTTGGAAGTCTTTAAGCAAGGAAGAATTATACCTGTTGACCTGCTTTTAAGAAAGGTCATATTTTTAAATATTTTTCTTGCTTGAAGATGAGGATCCTATGAATCACATAAAGAATCAAAAAATGATAAATGCTGCTTATGTTAAGATACAGATTTGTCAGCAATTTGAATATGAATGATGAAATACATCATCCATATCCAATAATACTCTTACTTGCCAAATGTTTAAACAGCATGTAAGAACGTGATAAAATGATCTTATTGCTAATAAGGTCTGCTAACTATTGACATAGGTTTTTGACCTAGGTTGCAATACTGTCATGTCTGACCTTAATTCTGAATTACCTAAAAATATCAGTCAGTATTATTTTCTAACCTTAAGCATCAATTTTGCAAGTAAAACATTAATATTTCTTGCACAAATTCTCCAATGGTTTTCTTTACTACACTTCTGCGGAAATTTTATGCTAGCATTTCAATGCCTTCTGAAACATCTACATGATTTTAATTCAATTTCACAGTAGTTTTTCTATTTTTAAGTATAGTTCAGTAGTCTGAGAATAATGTAACTATACCAGCAAGAGAATCAGAACACTTCTATCCCATGTGAAAAAAAAGAAATTCCTTGGGTCTCTATAATTGCATTTTCATTTTCAGGCTCATCTCCCTGGTTAATAACCAAAATATTGATTCACAAAGAAAAGTAGTTTAAAAACATAGTAAAAATACTTTTGGATAAAATCATAAAATTGGATGTGTCATGAAACTTCAGAAGGCACATTCTTCAAAGACAGACGTTTATCTATTTTTAGATGTCTTGAAATGGTATTTAGGATTTGCATTTTAGCAAGGAGGCCTTCATTTCATTAAAAGGGAGTTTAGTTACTATTATTGTTTTTTGAATTTATGGCTTTTTTTTTTTTCCTTTTTTTTGTTAGTTACCTTGAAATTAGTTTGTCTAGAGAATTTAAAAGACAATAATATCTGTTATTTTAAAAGCAAAATTTGATGGAAAAAAATAGTACTATGTATATGTATATGTATATGTAGTTGTCCAATTGTTCTATTTAGAGATGGATATGTTGTTGTTAGTATAATTATGCTTCTAAGTGTGCTGTCCAAAGCTTTCCTCAAGAATACTCTTACAGTCACTTATAAATTTGCCATCTCTGTTAGTAAGGTTGTCATTTTACACACAGAACCCTTGTTGGTGATTTTAAAATGCAGTGATTCAATGTAACAATTTATGCCTTTTTATGCACAGCAACAAAAGCGTACAAAATAATTTGCAACCATTTCATGTGCTTCACTTTGCTTTTTTAAGATCCTTTTATATATTTTCATGTGTTATCCATCCTTTTCCTTTCCTTATGCAAAAGCATAAGAAGTACAGTAATTTTTTTCAACTCTATTTCTTTTGCCAGTGTTTGATATACATGGATCCAAATGTGTAATGGTATCACATGCCAATGTGGAATCCCCACCCAGATCCTTACACATAAATCTCAGGTTTGTGAAGGCACTTGGAAATTTTTGATAATTGAAGCCCAAATGAAAATAAGTCTCTAGGTGACTCATTACTGAAATACTTTATAATTGTCTTAAAATTATTCTTTATACTTTCGTGTTCCACAACATTGCCTTGGTTTTGGGGCTATTTATTTGGGAAAGACTCTAAGCTAACAACCACATGTGCTTTACCCCTAAAACTGAATGAATAATTTTATCTCCAAATAGGAAAACCCGCTTTTTTAATATGTCAAGATTTTAGTGATCCATTTACTTGAAATGGGATTAATTACACCTAGGTACAATAGGTAAAAGCCTAACAGATAATAAACATTGTGTGTAACCAATCCCATCAGCATGGTTAATACCTGATTCGCAACTATTTTTTGCCGTCAGTTGTATGTAGATTCTTGGTCTGAAGAGTAAGAAAAGTGCATAACATGAGGGAGAAGTTCTGATATTAGAACTTCTACAAGAAAATAATGCAGAGATGAAAGTGTTTTCTACATTCTATAGTAACTTTTTGGTTAGTTAAACTTTTTGTTGTCTCTTTCTGTAGTTCAGTGCTCTTAACTGTTGATTTCTGTCTCTGTTTCAAAACCCTGATCTATTGAGTATATTGCAGATCTGCCTAGATTTCATGCTGTGCTCTATGCTTTCTGAAGTGCCCAAAGACAGATGATAGGCAAAATTTCTTTTTTTTTCCCTTTTCCCCAGACACTGTGCTAAATGTGGCTACTCAGCTACTTTATTTTCCCCATCATCAAATCAGCTCATGATATTTGTGACTTGGTTATGCCTGCCAAGCCAAGAAACAAGCTGGAGAAGGTGCAGTCTCAGCATACCAAAAAGAATAGTAGAAGAAATAGATTGTTAGGACATGGAGATCACAAATACAGAGAGTGAAGGCAAAAGAAAAGCTTTACAAAAAAAAATTTCTGACAGAAATAATAATTAATAACAATTTATACAAAAGAGAAGAAAAAAGTTCATCAAGTTAATCTCATTTCAGCTTTTCTCAGCAGTGCTGTAAATAACCAACAAGTCTGTAAACCATATTGTTTGTTTGACTGAGGATAGTTCCAAGGTAGCTGTTTGGTGGGGAAAAAAATTGTGTTCAAAATTTTAAGTAAATACTTGGGTTGTTATGTGCTGCTATCTTTGAGTGGTGCTAAATTTCCAGCTGTAAATTAAGCAGCACACAGCTGCTCACTCAACCCCCTCTTCCCCCCAAATCCAGTGGAATGTGGAGGAGGATCAGTAAAACTTGTATTTTTTGAGTTAAGAACAGTTTAATAAGCAAAAATAAAGTACAAGTGCAGTAATTGTTATATATAATAATAATATAATTACGATATTAATGAGGTAAAAAACAAGTGAGGCACTACAAGCTCTCACCACATGCTGACCGATGCCAGACCCTTCTTTCCGAGTCCAGATCAGTCCCCCTTCCAGATATGTCCCTCCAGTTTATATGCTGGGCATGAGTTTCTGTGGTGTGTCACATCTTTTTGGTCAGTTTGGGTCACCTGTCCCAGCCATGCTCCCTCCCAGTTTTGTGTTCAGCTTCACTGGCAGAGAACAAGAAGAGTTAAAAAAGTCCTGGACTTAAGACAAACACAGCTTAGTAAAAAAACAAAACATCAGCATGTTATCAAGAGAATTCTCATTCAAAACACAGAATCCAAAACACAGCCCTGAGAAATTAACTCCACCCCAGCTGAAACCAGGGCACTTTGTTACCATCCTATTTAAGACGTCTGAACAAGACTCCTGTATCCTCTGTAGATCGTATGTGTAAGATTACTAGATATGACTCCTTGAGACAACTATTGGTTTCTTAAGTTTTCCTTTAGTCTGTCAATTTCAAAGCTTTCTCAACTATTTCTATGCATTGAATGACATTTTTATATTAGCACTTGAAAAGCAATTATGACAGAAATGAGCATGCTCTGTGAACAGTGTTAACAACAAGAAGGTCCAACTCATTTAATTAGTTACTATTTCCCTAAAGCTTTGAACGTGTGAAATGTTCTATAAGCAGTGAAATATTTTATTATCACTTTACTCAAGGTCCTAGCTAGGCATAATGAGGGAAATTTGGATTTTCTCATAGGAAATTGGACCAAAAAATTGCTGTCAACCAGGAATCCTGGGAATTGAGCAGCTAAAGGGATTAGAAAAAGCCTGAGTCCAACAACTTTTACTGTGGAATTAAAGATTTATTTTTAATAGACTTTGGCTCTAAATTCATTAAAACTGTTAATATAAGAAACAATTAAGAGCCAGCAGAAGGAATTGGGCAAACAAGGACATTAATCAAGGGTTCTTCAAAATGAAAAAACTCTTTTAAAATTATATGGAATATCATATGTTATCAAAGTGAAACTCCAAATTGTTCTCAAATGTACTGCAGAATAACAAATGTCCAGATGGAAGACTTGAAGTACTGCATTCATTAGGGCTAGTAAATCCTGCATTCTTTTGAGATATACTAAATTATGTTGGATCACAGTGCTCATTACTTTGTAAACTGAGTCTCTGAGAATATATACACATAATGGTAACTATAACCTTGGCTACATAAATATTGAAAAACTTAAGCCTAGCATTACATTTCCTCCTTTTAAAATACATAAGTGAAATGTTGTAAAAAAAACCCCATCTTCCTTTTTTTCCCATTTGGATGAATCTTTTTTTATGAATAATTCACAGTATTTTCCACAGAGACAGAGAATGAGAATCATTGATGGAATTGTAACTGTGTACATTTTCTTTCTGTAGTCAGCTTGGGACAATGAAGCAGAACAATGATTTTAACTTAGGTTCCCCTCGTTTATTATAGATATTAAGCAAATCCCTTCTACCCAATATTCCAGTTTGTATTCTATGACTTTGGAAAAAGTGTTCTGAAATTTCAGTTTGGCTGTACTAAACAATGCCCTTACTCCATTTTACAGAATCATTGAGACACAATCACTGAATCATTTTAGCACTTTTTGCTGCAGAAATGCAGTGTGTTTTGAACTTTAGTTTTATGCTACAGTGTTTTTATTACTAAATAAGGAAATGATGCAATGTTCTTATTCTTCTATTTTTTTTTTCTCTTAAATGTGTGGCAATTTCTAGTAACATTGCTGTTTTCTGTTTTTTATGATGTTATTGAATTGCTTCTCTCTAATCTTAAGGAGTTCCTGAATGGCAATTCTGGATTAATCCCCTACCTAGGAAGGAAGCAAGGACTGTGCCTTTTCAGTATTAATCATACATTATATCACTATGCTTTTTTGGATTTTTTTAAACATTTTCACATAAAAATAGTACACCTTCCAAAAATACATCAAAATTATCTTTATTGCCTTCAACTCTCCCAGTAAACATGCATTGTGAAGATCAAAGAAAGGATCATAAATAAGCCACAGCTACATGATTAATACTATCACAGATGCTGAAAGTAAAAGAAGACTAATTTGTCATTTTAGCTTATCTTCAGGAATGCTGACTTGATTTGATCGTTGAAACCTCAATAATTTGCCAGGAGATTAAACCCAAGATTCTGATGTTATAGCTGAAAATGGGAATGATCCTGCTCATTCATTATGCACTTTGGAAAAATGAACCCTTTGTCTATTTTTCTGCCAACACAGCTTTGTAGTTCATTGTGCACTTATTAGTGTTTTGTTTTGTTGTTTATTGTGTCACATTACTGCTTTCCCTAGCAATCCTCACCAAGCTTAGAGGATTTTACTGTAGGAATTTATTTGCAAGGCTCAGCTAAATCCTTTCCACTTTTAATTTAAGCTTATTTTACTGTAATTTTAAAGTCCTAAAATGCAGCAGCATATTTTTCAAGAATATGTTGTGTTATTTTGTGGTCAACAGGTGAGATAGCTTTCCTGGAGAGTTACTGAGCACTTTTGGGAAAGGAAGGGTCACTATATTGTATAAATAGCTAGGGGGAAGTGATGGGTCCTACAGTTATGACAATGAGGAACAGGGATACTCTGGTTTAAGCAGACAAACTTCAAGGTTGAAGTGAGGTGCAGAAACTTCTATACTTGTGGTCTGTCTTCTTTAGTTGTTTTAATTTTGCTCTACTGTAAAATAAAAATAAAAGCTGAGTTTCTCGTTTTCACTGACATTTATTTTCCTAATTTCAAAAGCTTCCCAGCCTTTTGAAAGAGTTGTTTATAAAAGGAAAAATCTGGACTGAATTTCCTTAAAGTAATTTCCAATGCAGTGACATTTCAGACATCAAGGTAATAGAAAAGACTCCTTTCATCTGTGGGAAGACCTGAAAGCCCCAAATACAAGTAGTTAAAAAGAGACAAGGGAATGCCATAAGAGGATGATTGGTAAATTGAGCATAAGTGGGGCATGTGCCAGTGAAGTCAAAGGGTGCAATGTAAGGTGTAACTATCGCCTTAGTCATTATAGGATTTAAGTTTTGGTTATTGTTTTTCTCCATGTCATGCAGTGCCAGATCACGTGTCGCAATTACAGTTATATGGAATGACATTAGGAACATGCAAGGAATTGCAGCAGGGCACTGTGATTAAGGGATTTCCCACAAAAACTCACTTTCTCAATCATCAGTGTAACAAATATAGAAATAATTTTATCATTGTTTTGTCACTTAAGGCTCTTCCTCTTCCAGGTCTTTTGCTTGTGACTACAAGTGATGGCAAAAAGGAAAAGAGTTCTTTCAAAATATTTGTTTTTAAAATGAAGATTAGCATTGTCCAAGAATTTCCTCAAGTGTACTTTGAAATATTAAGTGAATAAATATAAAAATAAATATATTTAAATACAAATAGGAATCTTGGAACTATGTTTAATTAATCTGAATATAACTGTGGAACTACATAGGAAAGCCAAGACATAATATTTTTAAATCATTTGCAAATAAGTCTAATGGCCAAATTTATCAAAATCTGGAAAGGTTCTATATTGAGCAAAAACTAAAATGGGACAATCAGTCATTATCAATACTAGCTGACTATGAGATCCATTTTTACAAGGGCAATGTTACAGATAAACATTGAAAATTGTATGAACAGATGATTATTAGTCTGAATATGAAATAAACATTGGAAAAGCAATTTTCAAAGGCCATTGCTCAATTACTTTATTGATCAGGATTAAGAAGACTAAATGATCAACAACCCATTGTACGCTGTGAAAACTCTGGTGCTTGAAACGTTTGAGAAGAGAGGACAGCTCAAACATACGATTTTAAACACTCATACCTCAGTTTAACTTAATTACAATTTGTAGCCCTATAGAATTATCTAATCACCATCTACTGCTCCAAAAGCAGTAAAAAACAAGGACACCAGACAAATAAACTGCTCCTTAATAATGTCCATTTGGAGGTCCTGAAAGAGAAAGCACCAGAAATAGAATAAGAATTAACTAAAAAAGCTCACACAGAAATACTAGGTTTGATTTTTCAGAAGAAAAATCATTACTGAGCAATTACTTATTAAAACAGTTAATCACAACAAATGGAATAAATAATGCACAATAAATATATGAAGAAAACTATCTATGTTTTGTTAAATGGTCCTGGTCATAAGTAAATGCACATATATGAACTAGAAACAGTGGATGCAGACTTCTACTTTCATGGCTAGATACAAGTTTACCAAAAGAGGAAAATCTGACATTTAATAATGCTACAGATTTGTCTTTGAGTAGGAAGAGAGACACTGGTGATTGAAACCTGGAAAGGATGTGTGGGGAAACAAGAAAGGTTAAGAATGAAATATGTGGATAATGGATTTTATTACAACTGTCCATAAACTCTGGAGACTGCATAAGGACTTTTAGATGAGACTTTTTTATTTCTGACATGTACATCTGTCATCTGTCATGTAGTGTATTTGCTGTGGATGAGCTTCTGTTTAGCCTAGCTGACCCCAGAGTAAAATTTATTGGTTTTCTATTCCAGTTTCTTTTTTAAATTGTCTAATCAGTTCGGTTGATAGAAATATTGAATTGATGTATCTCTTGATTTTGGGTAGAATTTTGGGGATCTTTTGCATGTCTTTGAAGACTTTTTCCCCTTTTCCAGAGCACAACATGATGATGAGGTCTGGGTTTGCTTGGGGGTTTTGATAGCTTTGCATTCCTTTTGGAGTTTCAATTTACAAAACTCTTGTGACATAGATACACTATCTGATCTTCCAAATAAATAGCTGAAATTATGGAAATTGATTAAGAAACATTTAGCACTACCAAAATGCAATGACCTCATTAAGGTTAGACCTTTTTTCCTCATATTTTAAATCAGAGGTCTCTCTAGGAGGAATTTGTGTATGTCAGGACATAAAGCATGCAGTTAAAACATCTCAAAAACACTGTCCCCATAAGATAAACTACAAAGACGGGCACAGATGGCAAACAGGAAGACATTAATTTCAGGCCTACATGGAGGTGAAAGGCTTGGAATTAGCACACTGGGCAAGATTCCATTGTGCAGACTGGTGCAGTGTCCATATTCTCAAGCTCAGCCAGCCCCGGCACTGTTGCAATACCGGTGGGACTTGGTCGGTCAGGAGCGTCAGCAAGACGATGGCAGGAGGATGAAGGAGGGACTCTCGAGAGGTTTGGTCACAACGAGTTTATTGGAACTGCAGCGTGGAGTCCTCACCTCGGGACGTCAGCCTTAGGAGAGAGACCAAGACTGTTCCCGGGGAGGAACTTTTAAAGGGGGGGTGTAACACAGGGGAGAGTTCAACCAGGGACCAATATGATACGACAGGGAAGTGGCTCATAACACAATAGACAAATACAATAACCATGCAGTGGATAGTAGGAGATGACAGCCTGGATCCTGCCCAATCACTTGACGCCTCTCCTAGAATCTTCCAGAAGTAGGGAGAGACCCCCAAGTGACGGACAGGACCAGGGGGTTACATGACAGATGATGGACAGATAACTGTCTCTGAGGGGAAAACTTAGGAAGAACCAATCATAGAACTGGGGAGAAGGCAGGGAGAAACCAAAAGTAGGTAACAGAAGGGGTACATGGAACAAACCATTTCACAGAGGAACATTAACTTATGAATTAACATTAAATTAAAAATGCACATCCACAGCAGACTGTGTGCACAGAGGCAACAATAGGAAAACACCAGACTTGGTGTGGCAGATCTGAGTAACCTATTTGTACAAATTCTCCCACCATGGCAAATGGTGGGAAAGGAAGCAACTGCTCACACACATCCTATCCCAAGCTGTAGGAATGACATGGACACCTCTGGATGTCTGGGTCTTGGACTGTATCAAAGTGGTAGCTCCAGAAGAATACTCTGGGCACCCCCACTTCTGAGCAGACCAGAAAAGGGCCAGCAGGATGCCACGGCAGAAAAAGAGACACTCTTCTAGAGGAACTTATGTTCTTTATGTACAAGCAATTTGGAATAGTAATAAAAGTTTTAATGGATTATTCATTATAGGAATTAAGTGCAAAACCCCTTAAAATATGCAAGGAACAGCCTAAAGATACACCTATGATTCTCAATGTAACTGCAGACTAAAATCTCGTTTTTGCCCTCTTCTTTCTTGTTATGTGCAGGTAAGTTCTATTCCCAGTAATTCTAGCTGCATATGCATGGTGGTCATTATGATCTGAATAATTACAAACAAAAAGCACGAATACAGGAGAAAAGGTGACCTTGAAAAAAATGTAATGAATGCACCGTGCAAAGACTCCACTGCACATTAAAACACAAGTTATAACCACCAATGTTCCTTTATTAGTCTTTATTTGGAGTCAAGTCTACAAATAAGCTGCACTAAAATATCCTAGAGGAAGAAAAAGAGATTTACTATTTGAGCTCCATACATTTAATTTATACTGTAATAAACTTCCTACAATGTCCAACTCATTTCTTGATGGGAAATTATCCTTGCCAACCTTGTTATACTTTCACAAGAAGTTTGATTTCTAATACTGCAGAAGGTACACTTAAAATAAGTCTAGTAAATTGGGCTTTTATTAACTTTTTTTGGAGTTTGATCCCATCTGGAGGAAAGCTCTTTCACAGTTCTTTAGATAAGTTTCCTTTAAATTCTTTTCAGAGGTTCAGTGGGGTAGCTGGTCCCAGTGTTCTTCCAAGGACACACCAGACAATAAGACACAGGAAGCACTTGGAAGCAAAACTAAAAAAGAAGAAATATATTGTAGTGGAAGATCATGGATAGGAAATAGAATGGGTTTATAAGACACCACATGTCTTCTGAGTTTTTCCACCATGTCTCTGCAAAATACTGCTGAAGCTGTATGAGAACTTCTATTACAGACTACCACAGGACTATCACCTGCATACTCTGAGATAATTTGTTTTGAATCTACTGTGAGCAAGGATTTCACTCCACTAAACCAAAGAGAAAAGCTAGTGCTCCATTTCCAGAAGGACAGTGGAACAAAGAAATCCAAATCTTTTTCTTTTCTAGATAAACCTTGACATATTTAGTGTTACTAAACATTATTGCAAATGTTGTGGGTCTCACCAGAGTTCTGGAAACCAGTCTCTGCAGGATTTTGCTCCACTTGAGCACCAGAGTAGCCAGATGACTGGAAACCCCCACCTGGGTGGGGCTGGTCACAGGAGGCCAGAGCACATAAAACCCATTGCCCTGAGGTGAACATGGTCACATCCCTGCTGTCCTTGGATTTTATGGTATCTGAGACCACATTAGGATCCAAAATGTAGCTATTTCTTGCTTTTCTCTCCTTTTCTACATCTAATTTCCTTTCTTGAAATATGGGTAACTTAAGGTTGGATGGGAAGGGTTGGAGAAGCCAACGGTCTCTGAGAAGCTTTATTTTGATTGAATGTTTGTTTTAACTTTTGTCCAATTCCTGATCTTCTAAAGCTTGCCAGTAAAGTTTGGGTTTTAACCTTCTGGGAAGTTTTGTCAGGCTCTCCTTTGTGCTCACCTCAGGGAAAAGTAGTACCTTAAGCCTGTTTTAAATAAACTTGCTGAGCAAGGACTGGGGGGTCAACACTTGTACCATAGAAGACATCACCTGAGATTTTTCAGGGGGGACCATGCAGCAGCAATCTCTACAAATACATGATTTTTAAAGCACTGCACAAAATCACTTCCTCCAAGTTCTTCCATTACCCAGGAAACTTTACTTACTCAGACACTTTGATGTTATACTTTGTCACACATAACTTACCCTCTCTGTTTAGTAATAGAACCGCGTAACACAGCCACTGTGTTCTTTTTTGTGTTTTGAATTGGACACACAGAGGATAATACTGGAATAGAAGGACATTTTGTAAGGTTCAGTGGAGACTCGGTACTGAGTATTGTATGTTGTGAATGATGCCAGTCTATGCCACCTAGCTTAGGATCAGAGAATAATTCCAGGCTTGTGGCTTTTAGTGAATACCTATAGTCTATAAAGCTTATGAATACAACAGTGTTAAAAGATTTAATAGCATATGTAACATTTAATATTTTATTATCTTAAATGAAAAATTATTTTTCATAAATAATTTAAGTATTCACGTCTAGCATTTTGAATGATTGGATGATACTACCACGTACTCATGGAGCTCTGAAGGGAATGCAGGGAATAAAATAGAGTAGAAGGTTTTAAATAAGAGAAGCATTAACCTCAGACAATTTTCTAATAATGCATTTGCCCTGGATGAATGATACAAGCCAAATCTATTATAGCTGGGAAGAGAAATGAAAGAAAATCATGAGGACTTGAAGGAGCTACCTGAAAAGAGTTTTCTTAATGAAATTTGAATCTCTGGTTCCATATACTAACTTGTTGATAATATTTACAGCAGAAGATTTCCTGTAGCTTTTCAAAATTATGTGAACCATGTTAAAGGTTCAGTATGCGTTCAATGTGCACAGTGTGGTTCTTTTACAAGATTATTCTAAATTCCATGTATCCTACCCTATGCTATTAATTATTTTCCTGTTTGGTAGTTGCTTAATAATGTCTAAGCATAAAAAAACTAGAATAAAATTTGATAAAATGCAATAAATATAAAGAAATACACAAAAAATCCTTTATAGGAATATAAAGGAAAGATCCATATATTTACTCTTCTTAACACTTAGCATATAAGTACACATGCATATGCCTCGAAACCTAAAAGCTAATTCTGAAAGTTCATTGTGGGTTTACCAGCCAGTATATTTATTTAAAAATAACAGTGTGTTATTTTTAAAAGGCTGTAGAGATACTGAAAACTTCTGTGTAAAAGCCTAGCATGATAGTGGCAGCTCAGGAGGTGGAATATCAGCTTCTTTGTCACACTTGTACAGAGGCATTAGGAATTTCATCATAGCAAGAGAGTTTGCTATTCGCTAAACTGCAGAGCACTTTATGTAAGGACTTGCTTTTAATATGTTTCACTGTATTGTCAAAAGAGTAATAAACTGTGACAAAGGTTTTCATGTTTTTGAATGAAAAATATTTATAGACTGAAAATTGTTGCTTGGCAGGTCAACTATGCAACCTCCTTCAAAATAAAAAGAAAGGTCAAACACTTAGTATTTAGTCCTAAGAAAGAACCTCATTTTTAATGTAGCACTAAGAGAAAGTATAATTGAAAAATTTAACAGAGAGCAAGCTCGAAAACTACAATTACATGGAAGACACTGTTTTAATTCTAGGCATTTTGAAGGGTGATCTTTTAGAAAAGTCCAGCATGATAACTGTTACAAAGGATTTCAGGGAAAAGGGTTCTCAAAAAAACCCCAAAAAACTACAAAACAACAAAAAAACCCCACCCAAACCCAAACCAAACCAAAAAAAACACCAAAAAAACCCCAAAAAACAGAGGGAGAGAGTAATGAATAAATAAAATCCAACAAAAGCAGCAAAACTAAAATATCTTGTCCGAAGACAGTGCTAAGTTTGTTTACCACAGATATATCACAGATGAGAAATACAATACACTAACTTCTTGTGGATTAAACTATATGTATAAAAAAGTACAATACATTTTCTCTTACATTCTACAGCTGTGTGTTATCACTGAATCATTATTTATTAGCAGCCATAATGATCATTCTCTATCCACAGACTTCAAATATTGTCATTGAAGTAGGGGCCATTGTTTGGTTTTGCTTCTGTAATCTGGTTAATCAGTTGCTTGTACATATTCATAGGCAGAATTGTATTCCTGTGGAGAATTATAGAGATGTTCCTCCCAGTCAGGATGACATAAGAAGCCCTAATATATTGTGCTACCTGTGCTGAATTCTAGCTCCTTCCAAGGCCCCAGTTCACTCAAGTGCCTTGCTGCCTCTAGTTCCTATTTATGGTAGTCTCATTTTTATTGTTCCAAGTCACTCTGAGGTTAAGCACATGCTTAGAAATCTGGCTCAGTTGAGATCTGAGTAACTGACCTGAAATTGCACATTTTACGTGGTATAAATAAGAAATTTGCAATCAGTATAGCAACATCTGCCACACTTTGCAACAACAAACTCAGTAGGAACACATTCAGAAGTAGATGATGGCGACAGAGGAATTGCTGAATTTAATTTTCTTTTTATTTTATTTTATCAAGCTAAATCCAGTGGTTTTGTCACTGGGACAGTAGTGCTCATTTACCAACCACCAGGTTATTATTAGATGTTCTTAGTTCTACATAAATTCTGAACAGAGACTTCTAAATAAATCAGCATTTTCAAGTGTCACAGATGAAAGCACTTATAATTATTCAGAATATAAGGTTCAGTGTGATTTTGAAATCTAGATTTCTGCTTGAAACACATTAAAATATGTATTGTATTATTTGATGAATAATTAACCAAAAAGTTAGGTTAAAGTAAAAAAAACCCAAACCAGTGCAAAGTTTAATGGAAAATCTACCCTTGCCCACCCTTTCCTCCCTTGGTCCCACTAAATACCTCCTCCCACCCCTTCATATTTCAGTTTAAAATGTGTTTTTTGAATTATGTTGATGCAGAAAGGAAGTCAGAGTATGCAAGCACAGGCAAATCAACAAACTGTTATGGTACTGAATGGTGCCACAGCCAGGGATTCAGCTACTTGGACCACAGGCCTTGCTTTGAGAAACTTACTCTGGGGGTTGATGGGGTCTGTCTGTAAGAGAAGGGGAAGAACAATGTCAGTAATGGGCTTGCCCAGCTGGTGAAGAGGGCTTTAAAGTTTCTGGAGGAGAGGAACCTTGGTCCATCCCAATCCTACCACTTTGATGCCAATGGCAGTGGGACAAGACCAGAGCCTGGAGATGGAATTCCAGACACTCCAATCAGTAAGCCAGCTTCTTTGGGGGCCCAATTTAAATGCTTCTATTCAAGCACTTTACATCCTTGTTCCCAGTCTGGAGAGACATGGATGTGACAGATGGACCAAGAGTTTGTTGGTCCAACAGTGGCATAGCTGTACAAATAGGGCACCACCAAACACATCCAGTGTAGAAACACCTAGATTTTAAAGTCTAAGTTTTCTCACATTTTAATAGATACCAGTTATAATATTTTGGAACCTGGGAATTAGAATTACTTCAAAACAAGAGCAACAGCTCAGTTTCCTGTTGAGAATATGACTAAAGACAGTGTTTACAGTATTTTCACTACAAGAATTGGTAAATAATTTTTTTTCCTGACGGCTGAGGTTTGGTTGACTGTTTTTTTCCACTTTTTGGATCAAACACTAAGAAATCTTTCTTCAGTCATTATTGATTACTCAGTCAGATGAGTGATCAATGACAGTGATTAGAAAAAACAGATATTTACTAAACCTGGACCGTCACCTGATTTGAAAATAGCTGTTTGATTATTTTGCTATGACAGTCTATGATGTTCAAGTTTCATCAGGATAAACTTTAAATGATCATTATTTTAAACACACACACACACACACACATATCTATGTGTGTGTATGTATATATATATATATATATATATATATATGAGACATATATTTTTATGAGTTGATGTCGCATCTGGCTGTTCTATTCCCAGTTTTCAGTGTTGGGGGCTGGGAAATTTGCAAACTTCTTGGAAAAATCAAAGAGATTACAGTAAAGTCAACAGCCATCCAAGTCAGTCTTATGTACAAATCTTTATTCATCTTGTGGATAAATGCTTGCATGATCAAGGCCTAAACTGTATCTTGGTTTATGCTCAAGTTCTTTACATTAATGCAGGCATTCACGATTTTTTGTAACAATTCTGTTCAAAGCGTCACTATTCAACAGATTTAGAACTCAAGAATAAGAAAATAAAGTAATATAAACAACAAAAAGTGATTGGTTCCAGGATAAAAGCTCTGTTATTTTTACGCTTAATGTAAAATTTTAAATATGAAGAGAAAAGTCTATATTGAAGTATTCCTTTTCAACTCTACGGATAATCTGTTCATAAACCAAAAAAGTTTATCTACAAATTACAGAGAAAGCATTCTGAAAACCACATGATGTCATATGACTTGATTATGATTTTAGAACTTTATATCCTTTTCTTCACACAGCTTTACATGCTCTGGTTATAATAAGTATTTGCAAGTCAATGTATCATAGTTCATTTACTCAACCTGGAGCAAATGCAAGGTATTAAACACCAGCATTGGGTGGAAAAGATATGAAATGAGAGAGAAGCACAAGAAAATGGTATATAACTCCCTTGTGATTTTTACAAATATGTAGAGAGAGAAGGGGAAGAGGGAAAATTTAAAACTTGAGTTTTGAACTTTGCCTTTCTGCCAGCAAAAATTTTCAGAAACTGTAAATAAAAGTAATAGTAATGGTTGAGATATGACAAAATGAGGCATTGTTCAAGACACACAAACAGTGCATAACAAGTAGTTCTTCTTGCTCTCTTTATTTAATATATATTGGAAAAAGGGTTTTAATAATTTTCACCTTTGCAGTTTCCTGAGGAAATGCAAATTTACTTTCCAAGGAAGTATATTGAACAGGATGGTGGTGTTACATTGACAAGCAGTCTAGAAACTCAAATTAATTTTAATTTTAATCTTTCACATAGATATTTATGACTCATTAATACACAGAATACACATACAAGCAAGAAATTGCAGATTTATCTCTTAGACTAATTTTATTTGTAAAGAAATGCAAAATAATAAAAAGACAAGATTTAGCTGCACATGAAAAAAATCTGAGAGAATTTTCTAAAGAAAAATCCCAGTGGTACAAGTTCTCAAAGACCCCAAAGCTGTATAGGTGTGAAGTGCTTACTTAAATAGAATTTGGACTTGATTTTTTGTAATTATGATTTAATTGTATGCTGCTGAGGTGCTTCAGTAAGAAACATGGCCACAATAAGCATTCTCTATGATCAATTAAAAGATGAATCGCCTTGTGCAGAAAGTGATTCGGTTGTTAGAGGGGTTGAAGGTGTTTACTGGTGTCTACAGATCCCGTAGAGATCCAGGCCAATTTCAATCCTAAATTAGATTCCTCAGTAGGATGTTTAACTCTTTGTGAGGTAATTCACTATTTTGTGCCAAACCTCTTTAACTCTGAACGCAGTTCCTTTGCTGGTTAAGTTTGATACTGAATATTGAAAAAGCAAGCTTGTGTTATTTTTCCAGCCCCACAAATAAGTAGTGCTTACTCATGTAGATACAGTGGACTTTCAGCCTTAAAAGGTAACTGTTGGAACAATTCCAAAATGCCCCCTTTTATACTCAAAGAGGGACAGAAATGCAGCAATACGTCACACAGCAGAGTTAGAAAGGCAGGTTCTTTCAGAAAAGCACTCTTTTCCCATGTGACATGTCCAAGATAGATCTGCTATTTTCTTCTGGTTTGTATTAGAGAAGTCAAGGATGGCTGTATTTCTCACAGGAAAAGGAAGTATGGTATGTATGGGAGCAACTGATGGCTTTGCATTCATGAAACCTGAACTCTCATGAGACATAGGTTTCAGAGCTACTTTATCTAGGGAAGCAAATTCTGCTAGAGACTCAGAAAGAAACCCTGTTTGACAAGATGATTATTAGAAAGTATTTTAACTGCTTGTGGATAGCGGCCTATGATGGTTTGATAAAAATACATCACTGAATAACAAATACGTAAAGCTATACATATGTATGTTGCATACTTACCTGGAGAGATGGTCAAGCAATATCAATTTGAAAAATTCCAGTTTTTTTGATTTGTTTTCTCAGGTTCATATATTAATATAGCAACAAAAAAAAAATCAATAATTTCTCCGGCATCAGACTTCAGCAGACAGTTATGAAGTTGGGCATGGTGTGATTTGATCTCCACATCTACTGTATTTTAAATTGCTAGAGCAAAAAGGAGTCCCTTGCTGAAAAATTAGGCACTGAAGAGCGTAACATTGCAAGGCCAAATGTTATGACCTAGTTCTCTGAGCCAGATTCTGCTTTAAAAGAAAGAACAAGAAAGTAACTTCAGAAAAATGTCACTTTTTTTTAACTTATTTTTTGTAGTTATTTTCCACATCATCTCATCCAATGTTAGGAGGAATTGAAGCACAAAAAGTCTGTGATGTTGACTGAGACAGTGACTCAGTGGTCACTCAATGATGGCTTTCATTCAGTGAAAGCCTCAGTGATGAGGCAGAAGAACAAAGACCTGCATTTGTCACTCTGTGAGGGAGACAGTCAAAAATGTTTCAAGTAGGTACCTTTTACTAAATTCCAAGTTGAAGCCTGATTCAGACTTAAATGCTGCCTTTAGGTATAGTCCTAAGTATGGGAGAAATGAGAATGTATAAAGGCTCTTGAGGCATTGCTGAGGAGTACCTTTAAAGTCATTTAAAAGAGATGACTTTACTGCAGCACAGTTCCCTTTTATGCTGGAGTGAGAGTAAGGGCTTTATTCAGCTTATAGCTGTCTAAACCTGACTGCTTTTAGACTGGTAAAGCTTTCTAACCTTAAAGAAACTCTAAGAGCATGGGTTTAGGAAGGATTTCAGTTATCTGGATATAATGTGAATATATAAAAGTATAAGAGAAGGGTTTGTGAGCCTTTTCTTCAATGGTGGTGTGAAAGTACAGAGCATTGCTGCAGGACATAATGTGTATTTTCTGGTTTCCCTCATGTGAGCAGTGCTACTTGTATTCAGAAGAAAAAATAAATTAAATTATGAGTGCTAACAGGTGACTACTAATTGAATTCATGTGTGCTGGCGGTCAACATGCAAAAGGGAACTTTTGAATTCCCTGATGAAAGCCTGCTATGTCTGTGACCAGGACAGGTGGGTGGTAGATTTTGATAACAGCCAGATTTTTAAAAAAGTGCCACATCATACAGAGGCACAAGACAGAATCACCTTTTTGAATGCTCAACATGCTACCCTTCTGCACATAGGCTACTAAAGTGAAGAGTGAAGCTCTCAGGGGCCTGAAGAGCTGGTGTCCAACTGAACTGTTTCCAAAAAAGCAGAATTTGTTTCAGAAAGATGAAGCTTCTGACTGGAGACAGGCTCCTAGAAATGAGGTAACCTTCTGAAGATGGGACAGTTGAACAGAGACCAGTGCTGGAGCCATGGCCACTAATGCCCGATGGCATAGCAGGAACCAACATGACTTCCTGCCCAACTGACCCAGCGCAGTGGCCACCTCCCCACTGAAAGTCAAGAAAGCGGGTATGTGAAACTATAGTGTAGACTAAAGATTGTTGTCTTCTTTACTCCTGAATAAACTGCAGCCAGAGCGCTAATATTCAAAGGTGTACCAGCCTTCATCACCCCAGCAGTTGCTACTGTAAACAGGAGAGCATGAGACAATCAGGTTTATGTGTTTGTTTGTTTTTCCCCGCAGAGAGCTGTTTCAAATTCCCTGATATGTGTCTGGAAGAAGCACAGGTCTGTCTTAACCACTGCAGGAGGTTATCCTTGGAATTGTCAGATTCTAAATTAATTATATGAAAAGATGTGCTATATTACCTCCTAAGCAAGTTGTTGTTTTTTGGGGTTTTTTTTGCTACTAAAAAGTGCATCTTTGGCCTGATTTATTGCTGTGCTATTCTTTGGGATGTTTCCTCCCTGTCAGTTCAATAGTCCATAATAGCCCTTACCCTTCTGCCCCCCATTTGAATGCACACACATGCACATGTACGCATTTCTGTGGCTTGAATCCTATGACTTTTCTAATTCATGTACCTCCACAAAATTAGCCACTTAATATTAATACCTTCATGGAAATATTTCAGGATATTAATAACTTCACTAAAATATTTCAGAATAAAGAATGAAATCTGTATGTCACCCTTCCAGACCCCTTTCTCTCTTAACCTATTTCTGTTCTCAGTTATGTAAGGAAAAGGAAGAGGCATAACTTTTAGGGGGGTTTTTTGTTTGGGTTTTTATGTTTGTTTGTTTGTTTGTTTGTTTGGGGTTTTTTTGGTGTTTTTTTGTTTGGTTGGTTTGGGGTTTTTTTTGTGTAAAGTAGCTAAATTGCTGTGGTCCATGTATTTCTGCATGAAATACCCTCTGAGTCTCAGTTCCCTCTTTTCCTGGCAGAAATTACTTTTCAGAAGATCCAAGCTCTGCAATATCAGTGTGTTGTTAATATCTCTTCTGTAAACTCTTAAGTGAATCTGGCAGTTGGTAGTGATTATTAACCTTGCACTGAACCAGCAATTAATCTGTTCAGGCTGCAGAGGAAGAAGAGAGAGAGAGAAAGAATGAGAGAACACAACCTGCTCTGGCTCAGTGATTCTGGTAAATCTGAGTACCCTGATCTGGTATTGTTTAAACTCATTAGTATTCTCTATCTAATCTGCAGATTTAATTCATTACATACATCATTTCCCCATAGCCTATACACCCATTTGTAATTTCTATGACATATTTTTCATCTGCATGCTTTATCCTTGGCGGAGAAAACATGAGGTTAGGAAACAAAACCTTTGATAAATATGTATTTAGTGGTGTGTGAAGTAATAATAGAAAAAAACCCAAGCTTTTTTTCTTCCATGCTGCATTCTGCTGCATCATCCTGACCACAGAGTGAAGCAAAATTTGGCTCTATATACCTTAGAAATGATCTTATTGTTGTTGGCATTTCATTGAACTTTATGGATGATGCATTATCATTTCATTGTCAAGATAGAAATGAGTAAACATAACTGCATTTTCCAATATTATTGGACTTACCTTTCTGGGGAGACCAGGAAGGTAAGTAATTTATGACTGCATCTTTACCCAGTCTGACACATTTGTTAGATGCAGGAAATTCAGAGGTCTCATCACCTAAAGGCAAGGGTGCAAAACAATCAAGCATGTAAGAGTGGCTGCATGGAGAGCCAGTGAGCAAAATGTAAAGCTGCTTCCAGCTTTCACCAGCACCAGTTGTCCACAAAAGAGCAAAAGAGAAAGACAAACATATAAAGAAAAATTATTTTCCTGTTTATTTACTCAGCAGTCTGTAGCTCTTGGCTCTCCAGATCCAAAGGATCAAGTTTTCTTTGTCTCAGGTTTTTAGCATCTACAGTCTCCTGTGGCTAGTTGTGAAACTTCTACCTATATATGGTGTGAATATTTTAATTTCTTTCGAAAGTAGCACTTTTTGGTTTCATTATGGCTTTAAATTCTTTTTCTAAGGCACAAAGAAAAATTATTTTCTCTTTTCTGACTCAACGCCAGTCACAATATTTATACAGCTTCATCATGCAACCCCCTCAGTCATTTCTTTGCCTAGGTAAGAAGACTTAGTCTATTCAATCTTTGCTTGTTCAGGAGCTGTTCCATAACTTTTATTTTTCTCGTTGCTATCTCTAAGCTTTTTCCTCTTCTGCTACATTCTTTTTGAGATGAAGGGACCAGAACTGTGCCTAACATTGAAGATGCTGACACACACTGAAATTATACAGTGGATGAATGTGTAATTACATCCTTTCCTCTCCCCTTACTGCAAGTTTTTCTATCATCCTCAGACACATCTATGCAACCTCTCCTTGCTCTGTGAAAATAAACACCTTCCAGGGGTAATGATTTAGGGACCCTGTAAGACTGCTAAAGCCATTAGGTACCTCCCAGTCTCACCTCACTTTATAGGTAGTAAATCTCCATAATATGCCACCATGACTACATGTGTAATTTTATTCTGTATGTCTTGAGATTGCATTTTGCCTTTTTCAAGCATGAGACAGCTTGCAGAATTCTCTTTAGCTGTGCTCAGAAATATTTGCATTCTTTGATCATCTCAGTTCTTCTTGATGTCCCCTTGCTTGTTGATATATATTATCACATAATCATTTGCCTGATTGGTCTCAACATCTCAGGAGAGTTAAAGGAACCATCTTTGCTCCTAGGCTGCTGAGACCCTTCATATTATATCTTGGGTTTGTTTTTAGTTTAATGAGTTTTTTTTTCTGTAGCTTTTGCAATAGCCTTTTTTGATTCAGAGAACTCCATTTGTAGTTAAGTCTTCCACAGACAAGTCTAGTGAGAAATCTTCAAGGTTGATCATTACCTGAAGAATTTACTAATCATAATTTATCATATTAAAAATATGCATACAAAGCAGATAACTGAAAAAGTGTCTCAGTACTCTCAGTTCATTTAAATACTCAGATTATTTCAATCAACTTCTTATGGTTGCTACATGGGTCTGATTTGATAAAAAAGACCTCATATATTTTGAAGTAAAAGAAGATTTGTAATACCTGTAATTTGATCTATTTCTATAGCACAAAGAAAGCAAAAGCAAGCAACAACAACCCGAAACAAACAACCCAAGGTTGTAGTGGTAATGACAAAGAGAAATCCCTCTTGGAGGTCTAAAGTTTCTTATAGATATGAGGTTGCATCAAGAAATGTGGCACCACTGAAGCTTTTTGTGCCAAATATTTTAGATAGCAAAAGCCATATTGATTTCTAAGGGGTCCTATAGATGGATCCTTGAAAAGGCAAAAACTGGCACAGACATACATGGAAGAATACGTGCATATTTATAAACAACTCTCCCACTGTTACTTATAACACTGAATTTAATATTTGCTTCTGGGCTCATATGTGGTTGAGTCAGTGATTTTCTAGTCAATAAAATTTTTCCTCAGTCTCCTTTGGCCCTTGAAATGCCTGGTACCTGCTGACTTTTCTTAGCACTTGCATGAGCCACAGTATCTTAACTCCTTACACCACACAAAAGATCAGTCTCCAGAGTAAATGTTGTAGCTCTATAGATGCTACCTGAAAAAAAGAATTCCTTAGAACACCTAAATACATAACAGATAAAATTAATATCAGTCACAACAGTGACAGGTAAGGGTGATGGAAACATGGCAGAATCACTGATCAGGGCAAATGATGACTTACACAATATTTTTTGCTTTCAGATCCATATATGAGGTTTTACACACTGACCTCTAGACATGCAGGCATACACGTGCCTGAGCATATGCAAAAACACATTCTCTGATCCCAGGGAATAGACTTTGTTACTTCTTTCTTGTATCTCTTGCTATTATTTGGATTCACAGGTTCCTCAGACCTGACAGAGACATCTCCATGCGGCTCTATGGAGGTCAGGCGTGTGGCAGGAGCTGATGATTTTGGATGTTTTTTCCCTATGGTTATGATGTGGTCAGACCTCCCACAGGTGCTGACTCTGATCTTTCCCACAGGAAAGAGGCTATCTTTGTTCCTTCTCGTTGTTTTGTCCATCCAGACAAAATTACTAGAGTAGTGGGAAGAGTTTTTTCCCTCGCTAATCTGAATAATCAGATGGTATTACAGAATTTAGTCACCCATGTTGCTGAACACACAGTCCTTCCATGGACATGCTGGTTCTTCCACAGTATCTCTTCACATGGTCATTACCTAGGCCATTTAATTTCTCAGAGTTTTAGTTCTCTAAACTGTAAAATCAAATAATAACACCCATTTTCTCAATCACCTCCAAATGTGCTGTATAGGTAGAAGCACCTATTACTGACCAGTTTCAGAGAAACAGCAAGCTATTCCATTTGCTGTCCATCTGCATTTGAACAATATTCATAGCACTTTAAAATATCTTTTTTTTTAAATGGATTATTTCCTATATGTCAGTTATTCTAGCTGTAGAATTATTTGTACCAAATTGGCAGCATGTTTCAGGCAAAATTCTTCTGTGAAGACCAGGTGTCTCACACACAGTTTAACGTAGAAGTCTCCAAAGCAGCGTCACATATTTCCACTGGAAGTGGTAGCTCCTTTTCATCAGAGATGCAGAGCTTCAATAACTGCTTTGTTATCAAGCTTAGCTGATGAGACAGCATTAGCTTTGAGTAAGAATAGTTTGGGGGGTTTGTGTGGTTTCCCGTGAAAATAAATCCTAGGTAATTCTGTTATCTATTTGCATGAGTTTTGTCCATTCCCATTTGTTTTGCTCCTTATCTGTCAACCAGCTTTCTCCAGAAATACCTCTAAGCCCTTCCATTATTTTCAACCAGATTTGAAAGTGTAGCAAGAAGACCATTATGGACAACAAAAATTTTGTTAAGTATGCATAAGAAAATGAAATTACTACATCTAATGAGAAAAAAAAGTAGGAAGAACTCTGCCTCATATCTTCCATTTGGTGATAGCCAGATTGCTGCCCACAATGAACGTTTCAGAAGTGTTTCTCCCCAGATGAACATTTCATGATGAAGCATTGGGACTGTAGGTGTACAAAGTAGCATGAAACTAGCTTATTTATTTTCTCTTCTTATTGAAAAAATTGATAAACAACCTCTTTCATGACTCTAATGTTTTCCAAAATATTTTTTGCTCCTGATGAGGATCTCTGCACAATGATCCATGTTCTAGAATGCAGTCACTATTATGAGAAAAGGAAAGTTGTGCATTGTTTTTCTTACTGTCTCAAGACTCTATTAAAACAAAGCCTGATTCTATACTAGAAATTAGCTTCCAAGAGACTTCCAGCTTTTCTTCCCCTTTAAAAGGCTTAATTAGGAATCATCCTAACTTAACTGTTGATAACTCAGACTGCAGTAAAAGGCAGAAATATTTCTGGCAATTGAATAGTAGACGCAGAAAGATCTTGGTGCACAATGAATTTTCAGGGAAGAGTAGAATAATTCAAAGTCTGCCTGCACCTCCATATATCCTGACAAAATTTTTCCACCCTAATTAGAATGACATTCAAAATAACAGCTACCATTTTCCCTGAAAACATAAACAAACAAACCTTCCCCAATTAGTTGCACAAGATGACTGAGCAAGCAGAGCTAAAGATTCCATTAGGAGCTTACTATGCTAATCTAATTAGCCTGGGAAACACTCACATATTATGGAACTGGAATCAATAAAAATTCTGAAAAGCTAGATTTGCACTTCAGTCACAAAAAGGATTATGCAGACATTTCACCATTCTTTTGCTTATAATTTTCATGAGCAATAAGCAGAACAAACACAATTCTTATCTGAAGGGTCACATGTAAATATGCATGACATAGTCTGAATATTCTTTGACATGAAAAAATTAGCAGAATTAATTTACGAGCTTTAATGTAATCCATAAACAATTTACACACTGTGCTGTTTTTTCAGTGAGGAGAAAATGTATTCAGCCTCCTAAAATAATTTTGGAGCTTTTAACAAGTAGAAATTCTTCAAAATCTAGATTCCACTTCTACCAGTTATATGAGTTTATGTGAAACTTACTCATAAGAATGCTCACAGCAGTTGTCAAAGTAACGGGAGCTCATCTTTGTGGTTTTTGCATCATAGCTTTTAGCGAAAGAAGAAAATATTACTCTTAAATCAGCAACAGAAATTGCAGGAAGTGCCTCAGTTGTTTTCAAGGACAGAGACTCTTAAGCTGTGTTTCCCACAGGTGAAAAGCATGAGAAATTTCCTTGAACTTTTCCATCTAAAGTGAAACCTGCATTTAGTTTACAGAACAAAATGAAGTAAATCTGCATGAAGCCATACGTACTTATAAACATGTAAATGCTTTTAGACTACAGTGATATTGAAAAAAAATTAGCACTGAAGAAGCAGCATGACAGCACGATTGTTGAAAAAGTTTTGCCACGGTGAAATTACGTGTCAATGTGCCCTTCATCATCACTTCAGCCACTCCACATTGCGTGTCTGGACAGCAAATCTACCTCATTCTGAAGCTTCTGTCTCCCTCTGGCCTATTATTTTGCTATGCATCAGGTAGCTTCTAGGCAGCTTAATTGTTTCTTCACACTATGTAAACCATTTAACTTCTCTGGCATCCTGCAGAAATTAAGCTCATTATGGACCCAGTGGCCCAAATGACACCACATTCCCATAAGGTACAGCAGGGAACTGTATTAGTGGTAAAGCTCAAAGGAAAGGATATATCACCTGTGACACATGGCTATAGAGGGAATGGAAGAAGAAAGTGATTTGTCAAGTTATATTTGTAGTGGTCAAGTGAGGTTAAAAACGGTCAAGGGTTACAAATACTGATTCAGAGTCTTGTCAGAAAAACTGGCAAGGGTTATTCTCTTTCATTATGATGCTACCCCCCCTTCCTGCCTCTTCCCCCCTGATTTCCCCTCTACACTGTCATCCTAAGATATCTGAAATCCTTATCCTTTGACCGAAATTGGAATGAAATTAGTTAAACAGTAGAATAAATGTAAAAGGCTAAATGAGAAAGGGGGAGAAATCCAGAAATTATTATTCAGTAGGATTTATTGGTCAAATAAAGATTAAATTGAGTGAAAGTGATAGAATTTTGCCCAGCATTTGTTTGAAAGCTAGTCTTTTTTGGGTTATAAACTGGTGTTGAATCTGAGTGTTCCAAAATGTGATTCAGAACACGATTTTCTCTAAATGTACTTGCCAGAGGTAAATGTAATAATTTATGGAGTGTGCAGAAAATGTTTTCTTGAGCTATTTGCTATTCAGAAAAGGTTTTCCTTTGCTCTTACTGTTAGGCTTTTATGCTGGCAGTCTTACTAAGGTCAAACCCTATCAAAATATTACCTCTGGGGTCAAAAGGGTAGTGTAGTCCTTCCCAAGGCTATTTGGTGATCAACTGCTGGAGGGCACTTAAGAGAGATCCAGAGCAGTACACCAGCCCCTGGAGAATGAAACAACATCTAGTTTTTGACAGCTTCCTGTAGTCATGAACTGGGAGATTTATGAGGTTAGATTTGATCTCTAGTCCTGTCTAAAGCCAGGTATGCTGCATGCTGCATTACTAAACAGGCTAGTAGGCAAAGCTAATATAGCTTCTTAAAGGTGAACTTGAAAGGCTACTTTTAAATCTCCAGCTAGCTAGCTAAATCCATTTCAAAGCCAGCTGTGAGAATTAGGGAAATGCAATCTCACAGGTACATTTTAATAAAGCAAACAGCTAAAGCAACACTCTGTCTACTTTCTGGTAATGTTTCTTCAGCAGCAGTGGAAGCAAAAACCTAGCAAAAGTGAATTTTCATTTATGTTGTTTAAAATTTCTAATATTTTCCTGTGTTGAAAGCATTTAGGACCATCTCTTCACCCTGTTCCGTAAGCCCTAGATCAATATGGTCTGACTCAGCACCTTAAACATGCTAGGAACTTCTAAAACATTCATACTCTTTTAATGATATGTTGCATTCATTTAAAGAATGAGAAATTAAATGAGAAATCTAGTAACCTCCTCATAAGAAACAAGCTTTGAGAGAAAAATTGTTAAATGACACCTTACACTTTTGTACTGTGGCAGAAAAAAGTACAGATTAAAATGCATTTGAGTGCTTGAACTGCATCAAAGTCAGCCTCAGTATTTTACAGATATGATAAAACTGCTGAAGTACCTCTGAAACACAAATTTCACGTGTTTGATTGGAGCACAACTTTGAATTGGCCTGCAATTACTTCTAGTGCCCCAGAATCTGGTACTTGAAATCCCAGACCTCAAAGTCTGTGAATAAACCTTATGTCAGTCAAATAAGTGAAGTGAATGACTTCAAGGAAAAAGGGGCTTCTTTAAGTGAGACAGAATTATTCTGCCACTTGCGAACAGAAAAGAGAGTAACTCCATAAAGAAAAGTAAAAAGTATGTTTCTGAAAAACCCCAAAAGATAAATCTTGTAGGATTTATCCAGAAGGAGGATCTATGAGGCATGTGATCATACAGCAGAGAGAGTGAGGCCCAAGTCATATTTTTTTGCAGCCCTTACTGTGTGTGCATTGCTATCAACCTTCATTCTTCCTGAGTAAAACCTTACTTCATGTAGCAACCCCACTAAAACCAGTAAGCATGCTAATCTGACTCTCAACAGTGCTAAACAGATCTTTACATTTTACAAGGCTGTAATTCACCTTTCTCTAAGTACAGACAAATAGTTCAAACTTTCCCTTAGTATTTACATTTTCCCCCTCATTTCTTAATTATGCCGAAATGCTAAAAGGCTTTCTGACCACACTATTTTATTTCCTTGCCTTTAATTGATATTGTTTCACAGGAGATATTATCAATTATGAGGATGATAAATGACTGGGTGTCTTTCCAGAAGCTGCTTCAGCAAGCTGTCAAACATGAGATTTATTCCTGACCTTAAGGTCAGGAATAATTTTACCATCAAAATGCAAAACAAAACAGGAGAGTGAGACTTAGTTTACTTAGAAATGGTGCAACTTGTCAAGCATGGTACTGTGCTGTTACTTGATAATTAGTTAAGACAAGCTTGAAGCTGCTTCAAAGTACATTTTAAATCAGACCATACTGAAGAGTCTTTGGGGAAGCATCAGTAACAATTCAGTGGAAGAACAGGATGCTGTGAATGCTTGTTATTCAAGTATTTCCTGTCCTTATGCATGATATATATGGGAGCAGTAAGAACATATTTGTTCTTCTTCTCTCCCTTTGATGAAGGTAAAAATACAAGTCAGCCAAAACACACATTGAACTAAGAAAGGTAAAGCAAAACTCTCTGCAGACTTTAATCCAATTTCTAGGTTACCAGAGATGATGACAATAAAAATAACTAATGAGAAAATCCTGAGTACATATATTTCTAAACTGGCGTAATATGGAACTTCAAACAAGAGCAAATACAAAAAAAAAAAGAATTTAAGGTCTCTGGGATTTTTGATGCAAGTTTGCAAAATGCCTTGGATGCTGAGTTCCTAGTCCATAAATAAAACCATGTATGAAACAAAAAAAGCATAACAGTTACAAAAGTCTTGAAAACATTAAAAAAATCAAGAAAATATTGCATTCATATTTTATAAAATAACTGATCTTTTTTATTAATTTAAATATTCAGTACCTCTAAATGCAAAGTTTATATTATCATCAGTTTTCGCTTCAAATCAAACAACTCTAAAAGATATTTTTGAAGCTCTACTATCGATCAACAGTTAAGGGTAGTTAAGGAATTATGTATTTCACAGAGTGAACAGGGTGGGTGAGTGTTTATTTTACACACTTTATTTTTGTCGTATTATCACCTTGAAATTATTAGTAATAGTAATTCTATATCAATGGCAGGCTTATCAAATACTACTATCTGTTCAGTTTGTTTTTTTTTTTTTTTTGGTGTCGTTAATAAGATGTTGTAGTTTGGATTCTGATTGCTCACAAACCAGCAATTTACTAATACATACTTTAATAGGGGTTTATGTTCACTGAAGGATTTATGCCTGTCTGCAGTGATCATACAATCAGAAAACCACAGAGTGGTCAAGAATGAAAAGGGTATCTGGAGGTCATTTGATCCAACCTCCCTGCTAAAGCAGGCTCACCCAGAGCTGGTTGCCCTGGACCATGTCCATCTGGATTTTAAATGTCTCCAAGGATGGATACTCGACAACTTTCCTGAACAATCTGTGCCAGGCCTTGGTCACCCTGACATTGTAAAAGTGTTTGCTGATATTCAGAGGGAACATCCTGTGTTTCAGTGTGTACCCATTACCTCTGGTCCTGTCACTGAGCACATTGAAAAGGACCTAGCTCTGTTTTCTTTATATCTTTCTTTCAGATATTTATATACATTAATGAGATCCCCCGAGCTTTCTCATCTCCAGGCTGAACAGCCTCAGTTCTCTCAGTCTTTCCCCGTAAGAGAGATCTCCAGTCCCCTCAAGGTCTTTGTGGCCTCTCTCCAGTATGTCCAACCCTCTTGCGTACCGAGGAGCCCAAAACTCTGGAACACTCTGGGTGTGGCCTCACCAGTGCTAAGCAGGGGTGAAGAATCACCTTTCTCGACCTACTGGCAACGTCTCCTAAATCATCCCATGATACCCTTACCTTTCTTTACTGCAAAGGTATGGTACCAACTCATGTTCAGCTTGGCATCCATCAGACGGCCAGGTCCTTTTCTGCAAAGCTGCTTTCCAGCTGGGAGATTCCCAGTATATACTGGTGCATAGAGTTGTTCCTGCCCAGCTGCAGAAATTTGCATTTTCTCCCTTGAAAATTTCCCTGTCAGCTCATTTCTCTAGCCTGATGAGGTCTCCCTTGAGGGCAGCACAACCCTCTGGTTTATCTTCCCACTCTTCCCAGTTTTGTAACATAAGCAGTCTTGCTGGAAGGCCTCATCCACTTGTTCTTGCTGATCAGGTGGGCTATTGGAGACACCCACTACCATGTCACCTGTACCAGTCTGTTGGTATGTCACCTGAATCAGTGATGAAGGCCTATGTTCTTTTTCTTATCTGAACTGTACAGAACCTAGTCATGGAGCATTTTCAGGATTTTTTTGGTGATCAAAATAAATTTTTCCATACTTTCTTTTATTGTTCTCTGAATTCATTGCTTTTACTCAGCATATTTGCTCTTTGGAAGTGTAACCCACTAAGGAATGGTAAAGGAACACATGCCCATCATATACTTCTGCTTTTTCTAAGACATGTACTGTAAGTATATTATGTAGAGTACAGGACATGATGTACTGTGAACCTGAGGGGTTTGCGCTACGAGGCAGGTGATAAGTAACATTTTCTGTATGGTTATGGTTATCAAAAACCATTATGATATTCATTGGGACTGCATGAAGCAATACTTTCCTTATGTCTTTATTCGTGCCAGTTAGATACACAAGGATAAATTATGTGCATTTATGCCAAGAATAACTCCTCTGTGATTTCAGTAAAACCTTCATACAAACAATCATAGTATCTATTTTAAAAAATGCTTTAGATGTCTATACATTCATGTTCGGTTGTAGAATATCTAACAGAGTTCAGCAAGTGGTTGGATATGATATTGTCACAAATTTTGTATAAGAATAAAAGCAGAAAATAAATCTTTGTACTTCTACTTCTTTATAAAACAGTGTGAATTTTTTATCTTTAGAAATAATCCCACTGGTTTTATTTGGGAGGAGGGAGATGCTACAAAGCTACAAAGAAATGAGAAAGAACTTTATCAGAAGTGGTATTACATTGTCTGCTACTACTGACAACTTCTACCATTGACCTAATCTGTGATATGAAGGGAAAAGAGAAGTGGCACAAAAGTCGCTATATCAAGATTTAAGCTTATGAAAAGGGAAAATAAAATGAAAAAAGTTATTAACCACTGAAATAAATAAAGTATAGGCTCCCAAATATCATAAAAAATGTTTGACTGGCCACTATGTGAAGTGTGGGAAAAAGATCTAAGTTAGAAAGAAAACCAGACCTATGTCCTATCTATGCTGAGGATCTCAGAGCTGGACACAGCACTACAGATGGGGTCTAATGAGAGCAGAATAGAGAGGGAGAATCTCCTCCCCCTGCTGCCCATGCTGCTTTTGCTGCAGTGCAGGACACAATTGGCTTTCTGGGCTGCAAGCTCACCTTGCCAGGTCATATCCATCCTCCCCTCCATCACCACCCCCCTTCTTGTCAGGCCTGATTTTGATCTGTTCATCCCCTAGCCTGTGTTGTTACTTGGAGGTTGCCTGACCTATGTGCAGGATCTTGCACTTGGCAAACCTTTTGAGATTCCCATGGGTTCCCTTCTTGAGGTTTTCCAGGTCCCTCTGGATAACATCCTGTCCCTCAGGTGTGTCAGCTGCACCATCCAGTGTGGCATCATTTGCAAAGTTGTTGGGGATGTCCTCCATCCCTTTGTCTATGTCATTGATTAATTGAATAGCATTAATTGAATAGCACTGGTCCCAGTCCAGACTCCTGAGGTGACTCATTTGTCACCAATATTCATTGGGACATTGAGCCATCGACCACTGCTTTCTGGATGCTGCTGTCCTACCAATTCCTTATTCACCCACCAAACCTATCTCACTCCAGTTTGGAGAGACTGTTACTATGACAAACACCTTACAGACCTTGGGTAGAAGATATCCGTAGCCCTTTCCCTGCCCACCAGTGTAGGCATTCCATTGTAGAAGGACATTTGGTTGGTCAGGCAGGACTTGCCCCTGATGAAGCCGTTCTGGCTGTCTTGAATTACCTTCCTGTCCCTCATGGTCTTTGGCCCAGCTTCTTCTGTTCCATGATTTTTCCAATGACAGAGGTGAGGGTGGGTGACAGGTTGGTAGTTCCCAGTGTCCTCCTTTCTACTCCAGACAACTGAAAACATTTTCATATGTCAGATCATGTCCCAAACAACAAATTCAGACTCATGCTGAAGGAAATTATAACACCTGTATGACTTGACACAACACAGAATACGACATTTTTGCATTTCCTGGAAAGGTGGCACAGTATGTGAGTACTAAGAATTTCAGATCAATGTATAAAAGTAATACTTTATTGAATAGATAGTATCAGCCATGATGTAGAGCTTTCTTCAGAAAGCCAAACTCCAAAGAAATTTAAAAAACTATCTGTGTGTTTGGGAATGACACAATGCTAAGTTAACAACAAAATACCCACTGAATTATTAATCAGAAAGAAAAAACTGGACAGGCATTATCACTTTATTTTGTTGTTTATTGACTTCTGTAATTTCTTCAAAGGTGGAAGTGAAGTGAAATTGAATAAAATATGTTGTACTTCTTCCTCTTTATAATTTATGAAATCCTACATCTGACTACTGAAAACTCACATACTGTTTTAACATGAAGCAAATCTTTCTCCTCTGTGGAAATAAAATTTGAATTTATCCTTTTCAAAGCAGAAAAAATACAGTCTTGACATGACATTTGCATTGCAATGAAAGAGTCAATGAATCTATGATTATGGATTAGCACTGAATTAATGCAAAACGGTACACTTTCTCTTGTATTCTTAAATGTGAGCAAAGGAACTTATATGATCTTTCATAAGATCTTTGAGGAGATCTGATCTTTGCAAAATTCCTGAGATAGAAAGAATTGACATTCCCTGAACTCTTTGCAGATGAGGCATTTAAAACAAAATTTGGATCTATGTCTGCCTGTAAAATTATTCAGGGTTCTTTAGGTAAATTGAACAAAAGCAACATCCAACATCTCAATAAATTTATAGAAACATCTAGAAAAACTATATTTTTAATGGAGGAAAAAATTAATGAAAAAGATAGGATGCCTTTCTTTCTATATCTAATTTTAGCAGCAGATTGATGCAAAGAAGATTTTTGAGGTGAATTATCAGAAGTGAAAAATAATTTTTTGACAGAAACAGGTGGTGATATAATAATGTTTCTACAGAACAGGTAAGGAATTGTGTCTGTCAGTATACTAAAGAATTTTAAAGATTAATGCACTCTTTCCTTCCTACCCATGTGATTTGACTGATTCTGTAGTGGCTGATTCTGTGTTGTGAATACACATCTGTTGGAGTTAGATGTACTTACTTGAGAGACAACTGTAGAAAAGAAAAGCAAAGAGGAATTTTAGTTTGAGTCAACTATAAAAGAAGCAGAGATGTATAGTGACCTAGTATGGTCATGGCATGAAAGGCATCACTCATATTGGGCCATAAAGGAAACAGAGACTTGTATTAGACACATACAGTTGATTTTCATATACTTGTAATGGCTATTTCAATAACATAGTTTTTATAGAAATTACTTTATTTTACAATGTAAATGCTCTTGAGTTTGGGTACAGAAACCAGTTTTTAACACAGTCAGTGTGTAGTATTTGCAGGTAAACCTGAAATGACAAGTATTTAAGTGGGCCTTTTACTTTATTTCTAGGTCCTCAAAGGGAAAATATAATCTCTTGGAAAAAATAGTAGCTCTTTTTCTTGAAGAGATATCTCTGCTGCTGCTACATGTATATATATTGCATACCATTATTTTCTATTTTCTTGATAAATATATTAAAGATAATGCTTTTGTGCCTTTTTAGTTATGTTTCCTCAAGACAGCTAAAGTTAACTGGATACTATATACAATAGTACATAGTATAAACTATGCTACACTACAAACTGTTTTGCTATTCTATGAAATGTTATTTTTCTATTTTTTTTCTGCCAATTTGCTGTACAGCTCTAATGTTTCAGACCATAGATGTTTATTTTTAAAGAAGGGATAATAATTTTCTGTAAATATCATTTATGTCTGGATACTTTGAAAACACATACCAGCAATAAATACTTCAGGTGGATTCAAACTGTATGAGAGGGTGCAGGAGATAATGAATAAAACATTTTTTCTAAGATCTGTGATTCATTGTTCTACCTGATAATTTCTTATGTAAATAATATATGATGCATGTAAACATATATATCATGCAAGAAATGCTGAATTCAAGGAACCTTTAGAAAGAAAATACTTCTTAAAATTATTTGGTTATTAGATTGGGAATGGGAAAGGACAGTTTAACTTATGCAGTATTTCTGAATAAATGAAAGAAGACAGGAGGATCTTAGGTTTCATAGTGTGCATCAACACCAAACAAGTTGTTCTTATTCCATATTGTCATTTTTATGTGTATATAACAGTATGGAAACAATTATTTTAGAGGAAAGAGCTGAGAGAATGAAAGAAGGTAGTAATGATACTTTTTCTGAGAAAACTGCATTACTAACTTTCCCCTACATCTAAAGGGATACACTTCAAAATATCACAACTCCTTAGGATCTCTGCTACATAATGTACGTAAAATACACCATTATACCTCTTTGGGTATTGTATATCCAGATCTAGTTAAGAAAGAAATGTCATACCTTACTGACAAAGCATCAGTTAACAGAATGAGAAGTTCTATGTTAATGTTTCTAAGCAGTTTAATTCTGAAGGCAAAAAATCACACACACACACACACACACACATACACACACACACACACACACACATATTATGCTTCTTAATTTATTAGAGGTGTATGCTGTTTTCTTGGAGAGAAAAAAAAATGCAAAACCCCATAAGACAAAATTTGAATTGCACAATATAGTATCCAGAGCTTTCCTTTTAAAGAGATGAGGCCATCACATGCATTATTTCAATTTATAGCAACACAGACATTGATGCAATAACAAACCCTCTAAAATCCACCAATATCTTGCTAAAAATCTTTTCCCTTCATTAAGAAGTGTACTGTTTCCTAAACTGGATCAGTACTATATTGGATATAAATCAGTGATACAGCCCAATTTTCATATACATGCATGGTTTTGTATTAGCACCTGGACTACAGTGGTTTTAAGGGGAGAAAAAATATTTATAAGCTTAGGATGTGAGCTGATCTCTAGCTGATTTTAAATGCTTAGGAGCCAAATTCTACTAAACTCCAGAAGTCATGCTCAAATACTTCCATGCAGTGAAGCAGATCTTTCAGCTGTCAGGTGTCTGCTGTCACATCTTCATGCTGCAGGAACACACTGACACAGGAAGCACTGAACGATGACAGATCTAAGTCACAAGGAATAAAAGGAGTTAGGAATTCCTCAGGTGTCAATTTATCTTCTTAACAGATATATGAAAAAAATCTATTTTATTTTATATTACCAGGATGGTTTCAAACACAAAATAAATCCAGTTCCTTTACTGGAACGATTTCAGGTCAAGAAAATTCATTTTTGTTTATAAGTGCCTTGGAGAGGTAAGGTTTTTGTAATTCTTTTGTAATTCAATCCTTATGAGATTGGAATGGTGAAAGTGAACACCTTCTACCATCATGGTAATGTCAAAAGTGGTTTTCTTAGGAGCAAGCCTGTCTCCCTGGTCACTTCATTTTCCAGAACATTCTGATTTGGTAATGTGTCACTAGAGGGTGCTGTAAAGTTGTTTTCTAACATATTATACACATAACTAGTATTTCTTTTAATGTTTGTAGAAAATACAGGTCCAAACTTTCTGGATACAAAATCTCTGTGAAGTACTGTTGAACTATCACTGACTGATAGGCTTGAATATCACAATCTGAAAGAAAGGTAGAAAAAAAATCAAATTTAAATGACAGACCCAAAACATAAGTGAATGAATAATAGATGTTTTAGGTTTTCATTGTATGCATTAGAAAGGGTCTTGATTGAGACACCTTTGCACAATTATATAATAGTTCAAATTTATTTCAAGCATGTCTTTGGAGCACTAGCATGCTACTGTGTTAAATCAAGAAGATTAATTAAGAAGGTAAGACCTTTTCTGGAAAGACTGAAGTAAAATCTTTAATATAAAATGAGGACCAGGCTCTTTTTTTTTTTTTTTTCTTCTTTTTCTTTTTTTTTTTTTTTTTTTTTCCCATTGCTGTTACAAAGACTTCTATATGGAAACAACAAACCAATAGAAGAAATAGTGTGTGGCATGGTGTTGGTTGAATTGTGTATAAATAATACAAATTACATCCTCTAGTTCTGAACTATCATCTGTACTTATGACCTCTAAAAGATGGTGGAAAACATTTTGACTTAATCAAATCACTAAATTACAGTGAGAGGCACCTACAACCTTGAGATTTCTGGCAGGTATATTTCTGACTGTGAGAAATTATGGAGAAAACAGCTACCAATTAAAAGTCCCCTGTAAGATAATGAGCACTGAAGAGTGTTAGAGGAGTATATGTGATTAATGTATTAGTACGATTGTCATAATTTCAGCCAAATGCAGTTCAGATGTGATAGCAGCACATGGAGGTGAAGGATTAGAAAGGAAGCCCATCTTACTCACGTACATCCTCTTTACTTTTGCTTGATAACTTTGTTCCCCCAGCTTTCCCTTATTTGTGATAGCTTTATTAAAATTAATTTCCGATTCATTTACAAACCACTAATTACTGCCCAGCAGCAAACTGTGTTTACAGATCCTGGTTTTGAACCTAAAGGGACTAGTACAAGAACCATAACGTATTTTGAGACCTATAAATCCCCAGGACCTGCTGCTGGCACAGCAGTGCAAGTCACTGCCTCTGCTTGCACCCCTGGAGCTCTGACACGCCCTGCTGGAACCGAGACACAAAGGTTTCCACCTGTGGGAACCATTTGTCTCAGCAAGGAAAGACCTGCCCTGCCCACAAGAGGGCGAAGGTGGTTGTGAAGTGCACAGACTTAACACCTTGCCTGGGAAACATTTTCAGGAACTGTCTTTGTGGCTGCACAGTCGTTTGCAGGGAGGTGTGGGTTCTCTCTGCCATGGAGCAGCTGCTATGGGGACATGTTGGTGTAGTAGTGTGCCCCAGATGAAGAGCAGCTCTGTCTCAAGCTCTGGCCCCATAAGCTGGCTGCTGGCTTCTACTGAGAAGCTTCCTCTGCTGCTGTGGCTTGCAAGCTACTCTTCCTCCAACACCTCAGCTTGCCCACAGTATTCTGACCTTCCTCAGAGGTATTTCTCTTTACTTTCCCTGTAAAGCTCAGATGCTCTTTTCTATTGGGCAACAAAAGAATGCAATGAGAACCTTTGCACACTGTTCCATGTAACCGTTGGACTCTAGGAGCTCCTCACAATGCTTTTCAGTCCTCTAGGGCTTTGAAAACAGCATGAAAGGGCTAGAAATAGGGTGGAGGGGAATATACTCAGCAAGGTCACAAAAATGATTTAGTTGTTATTGACATTTTTGCCTCTTGCAGCCACCCATCTAAGAATAGAATGAAATCCTTGTCATTTATCTCCCTCAGTGGATCCTAACCCTGTCACAAACTGAAAATTATTTCCTTTCCACAATAGATAGTGCAATGTCTGAGCAGTAGTTAGTAGTTACTGTGTCAGTGCGAAGCAAGAGGCAACTATGATAAGTAGCTTATTGACACAGTACATGGTAATTTCTCAGCTGGAACAATTGTGTCAATACACACTTGGGAAATTTCTAATTCATGGAAATGCTATTAGTAAATGATATGTCATTATGGAGAGACCTCTGTTCCATAGGTTCACATATGTACTGCCATGATCTGCTTTAGCAGTGAATTGATGCACTCAGAAATATATATTTTAAACAATTAATGTATATTGTTACTTAATGATAAATATGCATCCCCAAAACAACAGAAAGAAACATAACACTTTGGAGTTTTGAAACTTAGATCTTACTACTAAATTAATAGGAAAAAAATAATCAGTCACTGATCCTAGTTACACATAAACAAATGTAATGTTTGTGGATTTCCCTTTCAAAGCATTTGAGCTACAGTGGTGATGAAAAAGCATCCACAGAGTGTTTTCATTTTTCACTGTAGTCTTCTATAACTTCATAATATCTAAAGCAATTTAAACCTGTATTAATAAAAATGCTTTGAACTGAGACCTTGCATGTCAACTTGCAACACAGAAAGAATTTTTACTGTCAAGTTATGATCCTCTAAATTAGAAGTTGCTTTATAATTGAAATGCTGACACAGACTTCTAATTGTAGAGGTGTTGGCAGGTGCTGCTATGCTAGCATTATATTAGCAACTTTTGCCTGTGAATCTTGTTCATTAAAGGTTATGCTTATATTCTATGCATACAGATTATAAACTGTAGAATGACAGCTGTGTAAAATCAGTCAGATTAAAACACACACTGTAGATGAAAACAGTCACATATTAAACAGATTAAATTAGTAGCCTTCAAAGTTTCTTTCACTTTGAAAATATATATGGGAAATATTTTTAGAGCTACCTGCTTAAAAGTAAAGCAATTCATGCAATGGTTTCTGATACAACATTAATCATTAAGGGAAAATAAAACCACGTCTTTTCCTTTAACTAAACATTAAATTACCTCAACTATAGTAGTAGTCTGAATTGCAAGTGAATAGAGCATGGACTTAATTGCTGTAGTGTTCCAACCCTCCAAGCAGTGCAGATGTTATGCAAATAGTTTTGTGTTCATTTTCAGATTGTAAAATGTGGTCCTTTTTGCAAAATCAGGATGGATACCAACATGCATGCATACAGAGTTTAAAAAAAAACAACTCTTGATCAAAAGGTAGTAGACTTAGATAAAATTCAGATCTAAATCTCACCGAGCTGCTGGTTTTGCTGTGGGTTTGTGTGTGTACATATTGAGAATGTTTGGACTGTGAAGTACCAGTGTCCTATGTAGGTACAAATGTCTTCTTAAGCATTTTCTATCCTGTCTCTATCCCGCAGAAAATCATGGTCCCAGTGTGGAAATAGCAGATACATTCTGCTGGTGTATGTTAGCTTATTTCCATCTCTGTCTAATGATAATTTACCATGTAAGTGCCTTAGGGATGAGACCTGTGGTAGATGTTGAAATAATAAAAGCCATCCCAGTTTTGAAAATGGTGAGGCTTTTTTCAGATTTCTAATGTTTCCATGAGCCTTCAGTTGGGAATTTCTGTTATTCAGGGTTACAATGCAGATGTTAGTGGACTTAAATGATTCAAAATAAAAACAAAACTATAACCAAATTTAAAAGAAATATTTAAACATTTTTTCCGTTCTATTTTTGATTTCCTTTAGTTTTGCTTTTGTTTTCTTTTTTGATTTTTTTTTTTTTAGTAAGATAGTCAATTTGATGTCAAGAACATATATTTGTTAAGCTGGTTCTGTGGTATTAACTTATGCTTGGAAAACATGGAAAACATATCTTCATCAAATCACCTCCCAGCAGTATATTTAAAAGCATTGTTATTTTTAGTAGCTATTCTTTTAAGTAGATATCATAACTGTATTTCCATATGTATTTTATTTGACAAGGAGGGGAAAAAGTGATGCAAGGATAAAAATGTCATTTCATGGTAACATTTCAGTGTTATTTATTGTAGGAAGTTGCATTCCTTCTTCATACCATCTATTTCTATCCTAGCTATGCCTTATCTGTACCTGACTTTACGGCTTGCTCAGTTACATAGATTTGCTTTTCTCAGTTTGACCCCATGTGTATATGTGCATGGTAGCTCATTCCTACATTTCTACATCCACATATAATTATAAATTAGCATGTCTTAGGCTTATTTGCTTAGTTTCTAACCCAGCTTGTCTGTTGCTATCACGCTCCATATTTTTTTATGTCTAGTCACTTTTTTCTCTTGCGTGATTCACCAGGGTATTGGACCACAGGGAAAGGATTGCCTTAAATTTTTTATTGGAAATTTTGAGAGAAATCAATGATGTCTTTGTATAAATTCTTAAAATAAAATGTATTGAATATCAATTAAATCTTTTATCAATATCATTGGTTTTTAAAAGGCCATAAATTTTAATAATGGAGTTCTTTTGTCTGGCAACCACATCAGAATTCTTCTGTCACTGAGACTATATTTTATACAGAACTACTTGTTTGGGTATTTTTTAGGTACAGTCAAATCTTACACTTTTTTTTTATGTGGATAACAAGCACAAATTAGGAAAAAAGAACAGAGAGAAGACAGCTGGATACATTTTCTATTCTCGTTCTATTCCTCTCACAATGCATTTAAGAGGAGTGATTAGGATCCTGCAGCATTCTGTCTTCTCTTGCTGTGGTAAAGAGGATCCTCAGACAGCAAAATGCAGATATACTTTCAAAACTTGTCTCCAAATGAATCAGTGGAGAGAACTGAAAAAACAAAAAGACTTATTACTAGTTATTATTGCAGTTTAAGAATAAAGTGTACGATTAGTAATTTTCTTATTAAGAGTCTTGGAGCCTGACACAGTTACTGGAAGGATGTTTGCATTGTCAGGAAACATAGAAGACAGGCCCATTTTTGAGGTTGAATTAGTATTTTATCCTTTATCAAAAGAAATATAGGACAGAACAGGTGAGCCAGTTATAAAGCCTGTATCAATTGCTCAAGTATCTGATGCCAGACTGCTATGAAGTAATTGTGAATTAGATAGATAAAGAAATGAACACACAATCCACTTGCTTTCAAAAGCCTGCATTAACTGTAAAAAAATAAGGTTTTTCAACCAAGCAGTAATTACATATTTGCTCTACTCAATGCCTCAAACTTCTTCCATTGCACTCATACTTGCAGAGCTGAGACTTCACCTGCAGAAATGCATGGTTTTCCTCACTTGTAATTGCAAATGGCTTTAAAATTGATTTTTTTATAACAAAATAAGAGGATAAGATATGAAAACACAAATATCAGAACATTCACAAAAATTATTGTTCCAAGCATACAGAAATGCCAATTTGATTTCACCCCTGCCACCTGGAGGAAGCAGATTTTGCAAGATTTTACAATTGCTGTCATTATGGTTATTACTACTTCTCCTTCCTCTATTACTACTATTAAACAGATTTGTTAAAGTGAGACATCCTGCTGTATATAAATTTCTACATATCTAAAGCAAACAAAACTATAAGGAAAATTACTTCTTTTACAGACAGGACAAACCTTAGCCATGTGCTACTGAAACAGATCACATAATTTAAAGCCAAAATAGAAAATTAACTGAAGTTAAAATATCGGTGTTAATCCATTAAAATGCCACCATCATCTCATGCACTTTTGTGCCTCAAAAATGTGTTAGAAAACTTTTAAATAGTGATTAAAATCACTATAGAGTGCACCTAGGTAATATTGCATTCAATGGTGAATAAAGTTGTTGCCACCTAGAGAGTAACAGTAGTTGGGCATGAGCAAAATGACCTCATATGTATATATAAAAGTAAGTATGTGTATAAAAATACCTGTATACATATAAAGATATGAAAATACAGATATGCTTTTACGCATACAGATGTGTTTCCCTATGTTATAAACCCAATACCATTCTTTTTTCTTATATATTTAGATCTGTCAAAGCTATTCTTCCATAACATTAAAGAAATAATGTTTTGCTGCATGATATAATGATGGTTTAGTTAGCAGGAAAAAAATTCTGTTGAAGGAAAAACTGTTTGCTGTAAGTAAAGCCCTTCAATTCAAGGCAGGGATGGCTGTCGCCCTGATTTTTCAGCCTTCTGATTGTTTCGCATTTCAACTGGAGTTTTCTCAAGCATTGTAACAAAAACAAAGACTGATGTTTGGTAAATACATTCCTTTCCAGGGGGAAGGACAAACTGATGGACTTCTGAATTGACCACTGGGGTCAGAGAGGTGCTCCTCTCTTCCCCCAGTCCTTAACCAAATCCCAAAAACTAAATAAGTTGAGATTCCCAAATAAACTTCCCTTTTCCTTTTCATCTCACACCCTGATGGGTGAGTGTCCTGGTTTAGGGCAAATTTGGGAGGAAATCTCCGAATGGGGTTCCTCTGAAAAAGCAAATCCAAACAGCCCCTCCCCCCAGCCGGTCCGGGGAAATAATTCCCTCAGAGATAGAGTGGAAAAAAGCCTTATTTATTTAACAAACAAAATGCCCACAAGCGTAAAGAATGAATAATAATAATAACAATAATAATAATATGAAACAATAAAACCTCTCGCTGCTCCGAAGAGAGATGGCAAAACTGAGAGTCCGGGTCAGGAGTCTGTTTATCAGTCCCTTCAGTGCTGAAAAATGCCGAGCCCCAGCCCGGTGGGCCACGGGTGCAAGATCCCAGTGTTCCTCTGGGTTTTTCAGTCCTGAGCAGATTTAGACAGTCCCAAAGAAAAATAAAATAATAAAAAAAAAAACAGTCCAGGAAAGCTTCTTTGCCTCAGCTAGCTAGACTAACAAAAGGAGAAGAAAAAAACTCTCTCTGGCTGCCCTCCGTGTATCCGATGAGGAAAAAAAAAAGAAACCACACAGTCCCAAGGACGAGAGCAGATTCTGAGGAGTGAGTTTGTTTCTCAAAACAAACTGCGCGCTTCTTCTTTCCCTGCTCACTCTCAAAATCAGTCTTAAAGGTACAGAACAGACGATTTGGGGATACATAGTCACCCTAGGACAGTGAGTGTGGCTCTTTTCGTGTCCTCTTGTGACAGATGGCTAAAACAATCTATTTGTGGTCTTACACTGGTTTAGAATGTGTAGCTTAATCTTTTTCACAGAATCATAGCATCCTAGAATGTTTTGGGTGGGAAAAGATCTTAAAAATCATCTAATTCAAATTCCAATCCTCATCATGGACAGGGACACCTTCCACTACACCAGGTTTCTCAAAACCCCATGTAGCCTGACTTGGAACACTTTCAAAGATGGGGCCTCCACAGCTTCTCTGGGCAACCTGTTCCAGTGCCACACTACACTCACAGTCCTGAATTTCTTCCTAATATCTAGGCTAAATCTGCTCTCTTTCAGTTTAAAACCATACCGCCATGCCCTATCACTACATGCCCTTGTAAAAACTCCTCTCAGCTTCCTTGCAGGCTCCTTTTAGGTATTGGAAGGATAAAGGATGAAAAGAAGGTCCTGCAGCAGCCTCTTCTCCAGTCATTAAACCCAGCTATCTCAACCTATCTTCATGGAAGATGTGCTCCAGCCCTCTGGTCATCTTCATGGTCCTTATCTGGAGTAGTTCCAACAGGTCCATGTCCTTCCTGTGCTGGGGACCCCGGAGCTGGATGCAGCACTGCAGGTGCAATCTCATGAGGGCTGAGCAGAGGGGCAGAATCCCCTCCCCTTTCCCTACTGTCCCTGATGCTTTTGATGCATCCCAGGACATGATTGGCTTTCTGGAATGTGAGTGCCCATTGTTTGGTCATGCTGAGCTTCTCATCAGCCAGCACCCTCAAGTCCTTCCCATCAGGGCTGCTACCAAGTCATTCTCCTCCCAGAGTGTATCTGTGCTTGAGATCACCCTAACCCATGTGTAGGACCTTGCACTCAGCCTTGTTGAACCTCATGAGTTTATATCCCACTTCTCAAGCCTGTCAGAGTCCCTTTGGATGACATCCCTTACCTGCAGCATGTCAACTGCACCACACAGTTTGGTGTCATGGGCAAACTTGCTGAGGGTGCACTCTATCACACTGTTCATGTCACTGACAAAAATGTTAAGAAGCACTGGCCCCAATACTTAGAAACAATTGTTTGAATCACCTTTACAGGTGATCAGATTTTTTTAATATACTTTCTTTAGTTCTGGCAGAAAATTAAGTTCTCTGAGGACTAGTAGTGGGCTACACTCCGAATTAACTGCCAAAATGCAGTAATTTTTCCCTTCCGCTTAATTGTATTGTGGAGGCAATCAATCATGCAGCAAAAGCAATTACATTTTTGTTTTTATTCTATTTTCTTACTATATTTGTTAATATTGAAGTGCATATTGTGTTTGAAAAGATGCTCCCTCTCAAACATGCTGCCTCTCTGAGAGCAAGGAAGCAAAACAAATCCAACAGTAATGAAATAATTCTTGGTTTTGTGGTAGGGTATTGGGTAGAAGAAAGAGATGCATATACAAAAATATCTCATGAAAATATTTTCTCAAAGCATATTTAATACATTTTGACTAAAATAAAAATTAGAAAGATGTGTCTGCCCTCTGCAGAAAATTGCATCTGTTCAACACACCCAGAAACACCTGAATGTCAGAAATACTCAGCTGAAACATTTTATTCACATCTGCTGATAATAATGCCCCATGGGTATTCAGAAGCCTCATGCCACTACTCTCAGTAGGTTTGGTTCATTAGCAAAGATTTTTCCCCTTGATGCACTTTTGGCCGACATGTAACATGACTATTTTTTTAATGTACTGAGTTTTCATCTCCCAGGGGGCAAATATATCTATTTGCTAAAAGTTGAAACTATTATTGAAAAAATACAGTGATTTTGTAGCTCAAATATTTTACATAGGAAACAACCTACTTCTCAGGCAGTTTTGTTGGTAACCTTGACATTACAAAGATCCAGAGCTACAGAGTACAGTACCAGCCAAATAACTAACCAGCAGGCTGGGATTCCAGTCTCAACTATTCCATGATATTGGTAGGTAGTATAGAAAACTACAGTTTTGTAAAAAGTTTTTCTTTCCCTTGTAAGAATAATGATGAGGATTGTTTTTCCATTGATTTGTAACACAGAAAAAGGCCTTAGTCCACTGAATTAAGTCCATCACAACTGGACTTGATCCATTTGAGTATACTGAAACAAATCTGTGTTCCTCACTCTATACTGCTTGACTATGTACATCATTCAAAGAGTCAGAATTATTCCCCAGTTTTAAGTGACATTCTGAAATCTCTAAGTGTCTGGAAAAGGTGTTGGTGAGAACAACACTGCCATAGATTTCTTTGGATAACATTCAGTGATTTCTTCCCTTGACAACAATGAATCCGAGACTAATTACACTATACTTGATAAGTCTAATTTTCTCCTGATATAACCTGATGGAAAATAGTGAGGATGCTTTAGTGGATAATTTAGCTATTGACTTTCTCATACATTTGTATGGTGAATGCGCTTGCTAGGTGTTAAGTTTATCAAAAAACCCAGCATCCAACATGGAGAAGAGCAGTCTTGACACATTAAAATCAAGTTCAAAGGATCCAACAAATCCTGATCATATTTTAATCATGTATCTTGTAATTATGTGAACCTTCATATTTTTATTTAAAAAAAATGAGCAGGAAGAACAAAATTTAATCACTTTGATGGGCCAAATTTATCATCTCTAAATAGAGTTTACTAAAAGGTACTTTATTATTTTAATGTCAGATTTCATCAAGTTCAAAGAAAATTAAATAAATATTCTCCTTTTTAAATACCTTGAAGAGCAAGCTGTTGTGAAGTTGCACTTAGTAGTATACAAAAGAGATAAACTTTACATTAACCATGGAAATCTAATTAGTAATAACCCATTCATGCACCATAACTCTCAATATGCAAGGAGAACAATTGCTTCGGTTGATGTCCCATTATACTGTTCATCAGATTATAAATGTAATATATTTTCTCACATTTTGTATATAGCATTTTAAAATACCTGTAGTACATTATTTTGTGGGCTTGGTTGGAAGATCTATGAATATATTTACCAAACCATACATTTAACAGATTTTACAGGTTTTCAGAATAAGATACTGAACTTTTTTTTTCATTATTTCTCCAGTCTTATTACATAAAATATTACATATCTTAAAAACATTGATTTTTTTTTCCTTTACTAGAATACTTTGGAGTTCAAATTAATATTAAGTAAATTTCTTTAAAGTTTTTTGTCTTGACTCTTGAGCTTAATAGGCTGAAATGGAATTTAATGGAGCAGAGAGGAGGGTGAGTAGGCAGGGAGAGCACAATCACAGTGGGTTGGGGTGTGGAGTGCTGCAGTTTGCAGCAGGACACATTCTGGGACCTAGATTTCTCCTTCCATGCTCCGTGCAGACTACTGCAATATGCTTTATTTTATTATTTACTGCAATGTGCTTTATATTTCAGATACAGCACCTCCTCCCTCTCCTTCTTCTCTCACATATTCTCACTTCTCCTTCTGAATGGAATTGTTGAAGTGTATTTTTTTTCCCCCCTTAACTCTGTTATCCCACAGGTGCTATCATCGTTGCTGATGGGCTTGGCCTTGTCCAGTGGTGGATCCGGCTGGCATTGGCTCTGTCATGAGAGAAGCTTCTAGCAGAATTTCCATGGAAGCCACCTCTGTTGTAGCACCCCACTGCCATTACCAAAACCTCGCCATGCCAACTCGGTGTACACAGTTTTAACAAAAGTCCTTTTAATTACCTGTTTCCCTAGAAGGTTAGGAAGAAGACCTGCTTGTAAGACCACCATTTCTCCTTCCTTATGCTGCTGCAGTGCAGTTTTGGAAAGAAGTCTAAGCAATCCCACAGCCCCACTGTGCTAGAGAGCACGGGGCTGCTGCTGGTTCTACAAGTCCAGCCTATTCCAGGGTCTTCCCACCCCAGGGGTCTGGCCTGGGCTGGAGAGCGGTCATCACTAGCAACTGACAGACCCCTGAATCCTTGGGCAGGACAGATTTCAAAGCAGAAACGAGTGCCTGAAACAGATTAGGGAAGACTTTTAATTTTGATACTAACCATCTGACTGGAGTACTCTGCTTTATGTTAAAAGTGAGGAAGTAAATTACCACAGCAAATTAAGTACTCTCTCTGCTGTAATGGCAGGAGCGAGAACCTGGAAACAAATCCATTCTATATCCATCCAAGATTTACAGAAATCATGTGAAAATCTCAGGTAGTTGAGGCAGTGCTGAGGAGTGATAACTGTATCCTTCATTGAAATGGCTTCCATTTAGACCCATCATTTGGAGATGATGAAAAAGGGGAAATGAAAGGTAAAAGATGGATGTATCTACACAGAATGGTGAGAGTACGTGTGAAAGATGATCCTACACAGCATACCAAATATAGCTCTAAAGATCCAGGAGTTAATGAGAATGTCAGTGGTGGTTAATGCACTGCTCTGCAAGGGATATGAATGAGGCCATACCTTTCCCATGGTAAGGAAAGTGTAATTTCAAATTGTCTCTGATATCAACATGCAACAATTGTGAGCAAATATTGAATTCATAATGGCAATTACTGCATTTTAATTACTGAATAAATTATGTTGCATATAATAGGCAGTAAATTGCAAACATTTTGCAACTTTTTAAATGCTAAAATCTGCTATCTACTAAGAAAAAAGAATCCTGTTTTCTCAAAACCATGCAAAAAATAATGAAGACCAATACTTTCCTGAAGTTGATAATTTTATTTGAACCATGAAACAATATAATTGGAAAAAAACATATCATGATGTACACACTTTCCTCCTGCTTATCTTCTTCCTTTTCTTCAACTCCTAGCTCAGATAGTTGCAACAGTAGGGCAATTGGGATTACATCATCTGTTCTGTGCAGAACACTAGACGTATGAGTTGCATTGCTGAATAATCAGAATTTTTCTACTAGAATGCCCATTCTGTAGTTTGAGCTAATACACTATTCTGAAAATTTAATATCTTTGCAATCATTTTAATATAGAACAGAACAAAGCTGTGCTGAAAGACGTTTACATTTAAATAAATTAGAGCAAACTAGCAAAATGCAGAAGTTGAGATAGAGGGTGAATTGTGCACATGAGGCAACTTTATCGAAAAAGGGTTCAAAACATGTTTTATCTCCAAGTCCTTGAGAAATGAAAAGAAAATCAGCAATAAAGGGAGCAATAGAGGAAGCTAGCTTTTTCACACAGTAAGCAAACCTTTGTAAGGGCAGATCCACCACATAATCCTTATTTACTGGAGTCTGAACTCTTGTAGGCAAATGTAAATATTCAGCACAAGAATGTGTTCACAATACAGATATTCTTTATTCCTTCAAAGCAAGGCCTCTTCAGTATAGCTTATTGTCAATACAAGATATCTGTCTGTGTAGAGAAAAGAAAAAAACACATTGTCCACTGTAAACTTTCAATAAAAGATAACTGTGTAGAGAAAAGAAAAAAACACATTGTCCACTGTAAACTTAATCTCTTGCTCCTAAATGAAGCCTATTCAAACGTGAAATAAGTCTTTCTTGAGTCTTGGCATCGAGATGTTTTCATTCAGTAAATATGTATAAACAAGCTCCTCATTACAGAATCCACAAAGAGCTTTAATCGGGTCTCTAAGTTATGGGTTTAAGAAAATCCTATTTCTTGTGTGTGTTGGGCAGTTTTCATATTTCTTACATTTGGTAAAATCTGTAAACAGAACATTCAGGATTTCATTAAATTACTGTGACATATGGAGATGGAGTAAGTATCCCCACTGAACATACTCAGTTCTGGAATACACAATATATGTTAAAATTAAGGATTCTCTAGTTCACTGTGTTTGTTCAGCATGTTGTCAGAGTGCTCTAGTGACAGAGCTTTGGTATTGTAAAGTTTTAGTGAAGCTAGTGGTCATTTTGCACTATGCAGTGTAAACGGCTTGAATGTAGATGAAGAAAAAGGAGGGTGAGGAGGTGGGGTGGTGTTCTTTAGAGTATATTACTCAATCATCTAAAAAGGTTGGTATGTCATATTTTGTCGTTTGATAATTATTTTGCAATGCTCTTAGCAGATGTATTGCTTCCCTAGGTAGTGATTGTCTGAAGATTTCATTACAAACAGGAGCCTTCAGGGAAGAATGTTGCTTAATGAAATTAATCATTATACAGGTTTACTCTTTAATAAGGTACTTTGCAAGAGATTATTTCTAGATGGAATATATTATTGCAGATATGCTGTTTTGACAATCAACACACTATATGAGGAAGAGAGAGAGTAGGAGAAGAGACGGCAGGAAGGAGGGAGGAAGAGGAGGAGGAAAACAGGGAGAAAATTAAAAATAGCTCTTCACCATACCTTCCTCTGGCCCCCTTGACATGTACTGGGAATCATTTGACCTCAGCAAACCATCTGATTGTTGATTATGTGATAGATGGAAGATGACTATGTGACTGCAAAGAGAGAAGATGTATGGTTGGTACATTTTTTGAGCTGTCTTATTGTGCCCCTCAGGTGCCAGTGCAACTCAGATAATCAGTAGAGAGGCTGGGCTTGATACACAGAGATTGAATTTTAGCTTATGTTCCCATTTTATCCTTGAGTTTGTTTTTTTTTTTTTTTTTTTTTTTCCCTCAGAATCAGAGTGCAGGACTTCAACTTCTTCTTTCATTTCTTTTCTTTTTTAAAATAGTGCACTATCTATTGAGCTTGAGGTTACATGCAATTATGCAACTTGGAGAACCTTTGTTTCATAAACAACAAAAAATTAGTTAATGAATCCAAGATTTTGGATAGTTAAAACTACTTACAACATCTTAAGAACTATTTCTACTCAAGTTTCAAGTCATAAATGTCTGACAGATTTTCCTGAAATCTATTTTGCTTTACTTGAAAATATAGTTTGCTTCCTACCCAGTGTTTTCTTAACTGTGTTTGAACATAAGGTAATTCTTGAATGTTAAAAGAAGGACTGTCTTCTAGTGACCACCAGTAGTGTTATTAAATGGCTGGTGTGTCATGGATTAACATTTGATACTTTTAAAATTGGAGAATTTCATCCTTATCTTTCTTTTGACTAATTTTCAGGAAGACTTTGTATTTTCTCCAGAGTTAGCTCTACAAGAAAGAAAATCAGCACACTACCTTGGGTGTGAAATCAGAATTGCCCCACAAGTCAAGTCTAAAGAACAGTGCAAATCATCCAAGGATGATGAGGGAGGATGCAGAAGCCCAGGTTCCAACTTTGTGTGTGTTTCCAGTGCCAGGTTAGTTTTCTTCAGGCCACATTGGTAGAGGAAGACTTCTTCTAGTAGAGGAATGGCTTCTGCCTTGGTGCTGGAGCAGGAGCAGTATTTCATGTCAGACAGTCCTTAGAAAAGGTATGTGGTGGACTACTCCTCCCCCTCTTTCCATCCATGCATAGCACCTCTTAGACATAGATTTTACTTTTTTTTTAGTTCAGCGTGTTTTCAGAATTCACAATAAATGACCTTCTGAGGTGAAAAAGATGCTATACATCAGCAAAGGGTGTATTATGGATTAAACATTAAAAATTAGAAATGTAAAAACAGATAAGGCTTATGAAAGGGCATGGCATTTTACTTCGTTTTATTATTGTGAACACAGGTTTAATTCACTGAAATAAGCTAGAAATCTATAAGCTTTTTTTTTTTTTCTCAGACAAAGAACACAATCTGCAAAAGAAAGGAGGAAAAAAGCAATTATTTTTGTGAGCATAAACTATAAACTATCAGATTTGCTAATTTGGACACTAGCTTCACTCTGAAGCTTAGCCAGCCTTTTATAATTTAACAAGTAGCCCTGATAATCTGCTGCATTGTGCACAATCATTTGCCATTTCTAATTAAAATTGACAACCCCCATGAAACTTCCCCTAGACAAATGTGGCAAGTTTAGAATAGCTTCAATTGGTTTAACTCTTTGGGACTGTATTTTTACTTAGGCTCCTTTTAGAAAAGAAGCAACAATATATGGAATACTATTACAAGCCTGTAAAAATGCCCAGAAAATAGATTTCTTGTGATGATGTGTAAACAGTGCCTACAGAACCTTTACCATATGAAAAAAACACAGTGAAAGCACCATTTTCCCTCTAGACATGTCAAAGATACTTTGCTCTTATTTGGAAGCAGTCTCTGAGAAAAATATTGCCTCATATACAATGTGATCACTGCTGCTGCCTGGATGGCTGCTTGTCTGTTAAACTCCAAACTCCTACTGCAAAATACGGTGTGTGCTTGGGCTCTTATAAATGACCTACTTAATCTTGATAGAGGCAGCACTGGACCTCCTCATACAAAGGTAACGTTTCATACCTTCCCTCCTGCAACGAGACAGTGTCCTTGTGGTTCAATAAAAGAGTGACTGGAGGGTGACATACAACAATCTGTGCATTAGGAAGCCAGAATCTGGGTTTTTTTTGTTCAACTGTGAATTATTACAGTCCTCTCTTCCACACTTAACTTCATTAAAGCTGGTTGTGTAATTCAACATGTTAATAGAAAAATATTTTTCTCTACTTCTGTGAAAATAGTGCAGGCCTTAATGACTAATTTTTTTTTTTAATGGATCAGATGAAATAGTGGGGAAAACATTGCTGATTTATGCATGTGCTGTGTATGGTCAAGTAAGAGCATGTGCATTTTGCATATTTCAGGAGATGGATTTTTGCCTGCAGCAATGCAGTCCATTTCTGGAATGTCCAGACTAAATTCAAGAGCCCACACATAGGGGAAGGAAGAGAGAGAGGGAGGAACAAAATGATACCAAAATTCAGACCTGATGCTCCCCATATATTAGGGGACGTCTGGAAACTGATGTTAACATCTTTACAGAGTACTGAAGTAGCTGTTGTAGAGGCATTTCATTCTGGAATGGATTCTGGAAGGAAAGTGCATTTCTTGTTAATAGGGGGTCTCTTTTGCTGGATGAATACAAGATGGATGATGTTGAAGGTCAAGTCTTGGCCAAGAGACCTAGCAAGTGTTGTAAAATAGACATTCAATGCACATATTCAGTAAGCATCTAGTTTATAACAAAAAGAGAACTATGTTTTTTGAGTGTATGTCTTGCAGGTAGGCAAATAAGGAGATTGATTCAAATACGGGATTTTGCATTCCAACCTTTAAAGATACTATAAAAAAGTATTGGCCAGAATGCTTGTGGCTTCTAAAAAGATTTATTTTTCTGTTTTTCACTTGTGCCTTTGCATGTGACAACGAGGTCCAGGGAGAGAGTTGTTTCCTTGAGAACTTGATGACCGAGATATTGGTTCAGAGAGAGGAAGACGGAGTTCTACATAAAAGTTCTGATATTTAGAGAGAAGAAAATCACAAAAATGCAAGGAAAAAAAAAGTAATTACTTCCTGTGTCTTTATTTTATATCTCAATGTGTGTGTGTTTTGTTTTCTGTTACACGAGTGCAGGAATTTTAAGGAAAAAAACCCCAGACTTCTATTTATTACTTAAATTTGAAACAAATATTTGTAAGCTCTCTGTGAAAAGAAGGAAGACATAAAAGTCCATAAAAAGTTATAGACTCTCAGATTTCCTAGTGCAATAAAATGAGTCTCTTTTTTATACCTGTTATTTCTTTAGACTGAGTAATGTACCTGACCTAGCCTATGCTTCCTTGTTTCTGTCTTTGCTGATGAGACATATGAACAGCATTTATTTCCTGGCTTCCCTCTCCTTCTCTCTCTCTTCTCAAGTACTTGAATTCATGTACAGCATATTTTGGCTTCATGTATCTTCTTGCATGATGAAGCACCTGCCTGTGGTGCTGAAGCTACTGGCAGTGCCTGTGTTTGCCCCAGAGCACATTACAGATGGTAGTGTCATTGCAGATAATGATAGCCTAATATACTCAGGGTAGCAACAGGGGACAGATGCTGCTTTTGTTCAGTTTTCAGTGGCAGATCCACCCTGCAGACTGGGGCGGAGGGGAAAAAACGCCTCCAAAAACCAAGCAGAGCTGGCAATTTAGGTAAAGGCCACTGGGTGGGGCAAAAGTGCACATCATTAAAAACAAAACAACATCAACAAAAAAAAAAAAACCCAACCAAAACACTCGTGGATGATTTGTCGGAAATAACAGTCTAATCAAAATGCAATTTTTTTTGCCAGTAGATTCTCAGATGTATGGAATAACAGTTTCTACATATGAAACAGTACACATTCTTCATTACTTTTATTACTTCCATGATAATTTAGATCAGATTACATATGGGACCATTTCAAGGCATTTTGTCTCTCAGGATATGGATGTGAGTAAATCGCACCCTATAATCTTCCATCATCCTCAGTGCTTTTTCCAGGGGGATTTACACTTACACATAAAATAAACATTTAAAACCCTACTGTAGAATGGCAAAGGCCTTTTCTTCCAGAGACTGCAAGCATCTAAAGTACATGCTGTTTATCTTTTGCCTTTGTGCAGCATAGGCAGATGAGGAAAGCCTTATCAGATAATAATTTTAAGTAGGAATTTAACTTTAGCACTATTTTTGACTGAGTGTAATATTTTAACAAATTGCTGTTGTTCTATTTCCCAGTTTAATAGCTGTCCTGGGTTGACGGTGCCTCCTATCCCAATCGTGCAGCTTTATCTCTATGTACTGCACTGTTATGTCTGACAGCTGCCCCCCCCCACCCCCTCGGTGGGGTGTTTTGCCACAGTGGGGCTACTTGCTTTTTTGCTTTTGTTGCTAGCTTGGCTTGGCTGCAGGCTTTGCTTTGCTTTGCTTTGCTGCTAGCTTTGCTTTACTTTGCTGCTGGCTTTGTTTTTTTTTTTGCTTTTGCTTTTGTTTTTTTCCCCTTTGCTGGTTTTCGCTGCTTTTATTTTTTTTTTCCTATCATGCTCCCAACG